>JAODUH010037335.1:0-21294 GCA_027564835.1 Typhlichthys subterraneus
AAAAAAAACTGTACCCCCCCCCCCCCCCCCCCCCATGTACAAATACTGGTGCCATCATTATAAACCTAGCAGATTTAAGTTCATAAAACAACTTTAATTAGGCTACAAGTAAGGACAGTGTTTAATATTTACCATGCCAGCAATTACGGCCAACTCATAAACTATTGACTGAGCCCCCAACTCAACTTCACTAATCAGACCAGCCAGGAATCCTCCGATTTCGAACGTCCACCACTCTAGACAAAGCATTAGCATGCTGGGAATGGCCAGCTGGATGAAGGGACCCCATTCTTGTAGACAATCAAGTGACCAGCCTAGAGAATAGAGAACCTAACCATTATTAGCACCACGCTAAACCCAACGGAGCTAACCGGCCAGATGTTACGGAACAAAAATGCTTATCAAGCAAGTTTATCTCTGACTAAATAACACATGGAAACTATCTAGATAGATTAACTAAATGTTCAGCAAACAGCCACCAACATAAATTCTACATAAATGATCATATTCACCTTTTTTCACAATAGTGTGTAATAGTGTACTTACAGTACAGCATTAACCTTTATAATATTATACATTTGTCAAACATTACCCATACTTGTGTCTTCATAACAGATAACCAACCAACATGTTGAAAATACAAGTTGTTTAAGGTTTGCAGTGGAAGACAATGGATGTTTTAATACCTAAATTAAAATTAGACAGAAATTCAGAGATCAAAGAAAATGTAACTATGAAAACAGCAGAGCACAGATACCCATGCTTTGATTTCTATATAAATAAAATATAATAATACATATGTATGCTATCATATGAGTAAAATTAAGAATATGATTATTGGATTGCAATTATTTTAGTGGGATTTGTTTGAAAGTCACTCCTTAATAGCTCACCATCCCATGTGGCCTTGTGCAGTCCTTTCCAGACAATATAAACAAACAGGAGCACAGCCAGGGTGTACTGTGAAATAGCATTGGCTGCTGCAGATCCACTTCATTGGGGACAAGAAGACAACAGAGGGGGTTCAGGCAAATGGTGGGGAGAGGAGGAAGTATGTGAATCTCATTTGCAATTATGTGCAGAGAGTGGTAATGTAAAAATGTATGCATTTGTTTAGATTTATCACAAGCATAACTGAAATGATGGGCAAACTCACGCAACACCCATTTCCAGGAGGTTTAGGAAGACATAGTTAATAAGTGCATTGAGAATATTCCCGATCAATCCTGTTATCACCTGAGGCCAAATAATACCCTGTGACACACAGTATATAAACAAACCTCTCAATGTTCAGTCATTATTTTATAATCATCTATATGTACATACAACATTATAAATAATTATCAGTACATATATTATAGGATGTCATATAATTACCATATAAAATAATATAATTTGTCTGGTCGGTGAATACCCGGAAGTGACATTGCACGATTGCTTAGTAAGACAGCTTGTGTTTTGTTTTGTTTTATATGGCCCAAATCAGTGTCAATTAATGCTTCTTGGTATCGCCTGGGAGCTCATCATAATACAAATATATTATATCCTAATTCAGCATAATAAATAAAATAAAAATAAACAGAGTTTTTTCCAATTGCTCAAAACTGTGGAGGTTGGGGACAGGTTGGGGAGTGGGAAATGTTCAAAGCTTCCATTGCTGAAGCTGCGGCAGAGAGCTGTGGTCTCACGGTCTTAAGGGCCTCAAGGGGCGGTAACCCTCAAACACCATGGTGGACACCGGTGGTCAGGGAAGCCGTCAAACTGAAGAAGGAGGCATTTAGGGATATGTTGTCCCGGAAAGACTCTAGTGGCAGCTGCAAGGCACCGATGGGCCCGAAGGGCTGCAGCATCTGCCGTAGCAGAAGCAAAGCAGCGGGTGTGGGATAGTTCCAGAAAAGCCATGGAGAAAGACATTCGGTCGGCACCAAAGTGTTTCTGGAAAACCGTCCGCCACGTCAGGAGGGGGAAGCGGGGAACCATCCAAGCTGTGTACAGTAAGGATTTGACCTCAACTGAGGAGGTAATTGGGCGGTGGAAGGAACACTTTAGAGAAACTCCTGAATCCGACTGACACGCTCTCTGTGATAGAGATAGAGCTGGAGGCTATTGGGGGATCATCGTCAATTTCCCTGGGGAAGGTCACTGAGGAAGTCAAACATCTCGACAGTGGCAAAGCCCCGGGGATTGATGAGATAAGTCCAGAAATGCTTAAAGCTTTGGATGTTGAGGGGATGTCTTGGATGACGTCTGTTCAACATCACGTGGAAGTTGGGGACAGTCCCAAAAGAGTGACATACTGGGCTTGTGGTTCCTTTCTTCAAAAAGGAGGACCAGAGAGTGTGTGCCAACTACAGGGGCTTCACACTACTCAAAATCCCTGGTAAAGCTGCTGGAGACGAAGATTCGGCCGATTGTCGAACCTCAGATTGAAAAACACTGATGCGGTTTCCGTCCTGGTCGCGGAACAACGGACCAGCTCTTTACTCTCGCAAGGATCCTGGAGGGGGTCTGGGAGTATGCCCTTCTGGTCTACATGTGTTTTGTGGATCTGGAGAAGGCGTATTACCGGGTTCCCCAGGAGATACTGTGGAAGGTTCTGCAGGAGTATAGGGTGAGGAGGTCCCATTTAAGGGAAATCCAATCCCTGTATGTCCAAAGCAAGAGATGTTTATGGATTCTCGGCTGTAAATCAGATTTGTTTCAAGTGGGGGTTGGTCTCTGCCAGAACTGCGTTTTGTCACCAATCCTATAGTTGTGATGGGGAGGGGTTGCGGTTCGGTAGCCTGGGGATTTCATTGCTGCTTTTTGCAGATTATGTGGTCCTGATGGCATCAGTGTGAATCGGCTGGGATGAGGATTAGCACCGCTAAATCTGAGGCCATGGTTATCAGCAGAAAACCGATAGAGTGTCTACTCCTGGTAGGAAATTAGTTCTTACACCAAGTGAAGGAGTTTAAGTACCTCGGGATCTTGTTCGCGAGTGACGGGAATATGGAGCGGGAGATTGGCCGAAGAATCGGAGCAGCATTGCAATCACTTTACAACACCATTGGGACGAAAAGAGAGCTGAGCCGGAAGGCAAAGCTCTCCATCTACCGGGCAATTTTTGTTCCCACCCTCCCACCTATGGTCATGAAGGGTCATGACCAAAATAACTAGATCACGGGTACAAGCGGCCGAAATGTGTTCTAAGGAGGGTGGCTGGCCTATCTTCCTTAGAGATAGGGTAAGAATGCTTGGATATCCGTGAGGAACTCGGAGTAGAGCCGCTGCTCCTTTGCGTCGAAAGGAGCCACTCGAGGTTGTACGGGCATCTGGTAAGGATGCCCCCTTGGCGCCTCCCTTGGTAGGTGTTTGAGGCATGTCCGGCTGGGAGGAGGCCCAGGAATATGTGGAGAGATTATATCTCCACACTGGCCTGGGAACGCCTCGGGATCCCCCAATCAGAGCTTGCTAATGTGGCTTGGAAAAGGGATGTTTGGGGTCTCCTGCTGGAGCTGCTGCCCCCGCGACCCGACTCTGGATGAGCGGATGAAGATGGATGGATGGACTTTGCAAAACCCATCTGAATAGCCTACATGTGAAACAGTTTTACCACTGTTTGGCTGATAGGTCACAGCCGTTTGTTGTCACCGAGTTTTTAAACCACTGCCGGATATGTCGTCACGCCGACCAGACGAACCATGCCTATCTTCTATAGCCTGCACCTGGTTCTGCAAATACCGCCCTTGTAACTGATACATGAACGCGGCCTGCAGAAATAGGAGTATAATACAATGTTAACATGCGAGCCACTGATCACGTCAACACATTTACAGGTAAGATGGTGAGATTGCAGTTAGAGCGTCAGAGACAAAACTCACTGGTAGAGCAGGAATGAAGATCTTCACGTACATCTGGGAAAGACTGACAAGCAGCAGAGTTATAGCTAAACGTGAAATCATGTCAATCGCATGTTACAGGAGTTCTAAAAGCAACTTATTTACTTACCAGACCAAATAATTTATGAAAATAGAAACATGCTCTGATGTTGCTGTGCACATAGCTGTAAAATTGCGCACTTGTGTATCTAATATTTACCATGAAGACCATGGTACGGTCAAGGTAAATCCAAGAAAAGGGCAATGTGCGTCAATCAAACTGCATAGGCCTATATAAACTATAAAATCAATATATTTTAGCATACAAATCCCTTATACTGACTTGAGTTAATGACACAAGATCTTACACAATACAACTGTAATGTTAATGCAATGATCTGCCATTGTCAAAGGTACATTGTGAAAGGTTACCTGGCAACCTCTGGACTCTGCTTGACAGCCAAGAGGATGGGCTCTGTGTTAATGAGGACCGCCCAACAGGGAAAACAGGCCAGCAACAAAATCAGAACACCTCTCTGCAGAATCACTCCAACACGCTTTAGGTTACCGCTCCCATACGTCTGCACGCCAACAAGTCACCCGTGGTTTTGGAGAAATACACAAATATGTAAGAACAAGCTAAGAGCGGGACTAGGACAAGAAAACAAAACTTAATCCAAAAAAGCAGTGGTGAGCTGTTTTGGTTGACCCCAGGAATATTTGGCAAAACAGCGGGAATAGCAGGGGTTATCCAGAAAGGATAGATTGATGAGAGACTCTGTTGATGATATTACCTGAGATATGAGGGTATCGCAAGCTGAAGACAAACCTGAGCCAATGGAAATACCAGTGACATTGATTACCTAATGGGAAAAACACAATTTAAGAAGTGATGAAGACATGATGAAGACAAAACATGAGACTTGAATCTGGGGTGTCAAAACAAACAGCAAACATCTGTGGTTCTCACCGCTATGGCTAATGCCACTCCTGCTAGCTCGGTTTTACCCAGATGGCCGCAGAATATGGTGCTGATGAAACTGATCAGAAAGACCATTAACTGTGAAATAAACTGAAATACAAACAAACAATCAAACCAATTCAAATAAATGCTATGCCTAGATTGGTAAGATAGGATAACTTGTAATAAGATAATTTGTGTGGTTAATATGTGTCCTAAAAAAAAAGTAAAATTAAATAAATAAATAACTAAAATTAACAAAAGGCCTGGTTATAGCCTACTCCCAAACATTATTATACATAACCTATTAATAGTTATGTCTGTGACACAGATATCACATTATAAAATATTGCTTCATCATTCATTAAAATTCAATCTAGGATGAATGGAAAGTCAGTTAGGGCCAGTAGCGCCAGCCCTGAAACATTCAGCTAATAATAGTTACAATAGGGGTCAAATCAGAATCACGTCTGACTGAAAACAACGTGATTTGCCTAATCCTGCAAAAACCCGGGTGTGAGTGCAAATTTAATATGAAAACGGTATGAAAAACGTACTTGATTCGTAGAGACAGTAGATGTTATGCTTACCACTGGTCCCGCTAGTTTTAAAAGTTGGACGGTCTCAGTCTTGAATCCCACCGGTATACACTTGTCAGAAATGTCGCAACATCCACGCGGGTCGAGAATAACGGCCTTCTCTTCGTCTATTTTTGAGTGTCCATTTATTCCAATTGTACTGACGGTAGATGCTGCAGAGCCCTCCATACCTAAATCAAATGTCCTTGTTCTTAACTGATTTCTAGTCATTTGC
Source organism: Typhlichthys subterraneus (assembly GCA_027564835.1). Taxonomy (NCBI): domain Eukaryota; kingdom Metazoa; phylum Chordata; class Actinopteri; order Percopsiformes; family Amblyopsidae; genus Typhlichthys; species Typhlichthys subterraneus. The sequence continues at coordinate 5,635 of JAODUH010037335.1, forward strand.
CACACATTCTCTCAAAAGACTCATCACTCATAAACTAGTATAGACTACCATTCTTAAACTATACAGTACAGTATTCAGAAAATGCTAACGTAAGCAAAACAGAAGTCGTCTAGGACGACGTGAATCAACGAAGACACTAACTTTGTGTTCAGCTGTGTGTGTGTGTTTTTTGTGTGTGTGGACACATGCACACTGCAGACGTCACTCCAAATGGGCGTATCTGGTGCGGTTACAGATGAGGTCCATAATATCGAGGTCCATATTACATTATTGGTGTAATTCTATTGTTAGTTTATTTCCGTGTGTATATAATACAATTTATATATATAATGCATAGGATCTATGTTTACAGCCATATGCAGCAATATACAGAATTGCTGCATATGCATATAGTTTTTATTATTATTATTTTTTTTATGTGTGTATGTTTATATGTATATGTGTGTTTATGTATATATGTATATGTGTGTTTATATATATATATATATATGTATATATGTGTATTTGTATATATATGTGTATTTGTATATATATATGTGTATGTATATGTGTGTGTATGTATGTATGTGTATATATGTATGTATATGTATGTGTATATATGTGTGTATATATATGTATGTGTATATATGTGTGTATGTATATGTGTATGTGTATATATATATGTGTGTATATATGTATATGTGTGTGTGTATGTATATATGTGTGTATGTATATATGTGTGTTTTTTATTTTATAATTTTTTTATTTTTACATAACAACAACTTAAACCCCTGTTAGTTACTAGTTACTTTTAAAATAATTATACAATTGTACTCTTCAACGTGAATGCTAGTCACTCAGGCATAGAGACACATGATGAGACCGGACTGAGACATGAACATTTTTTTTTGAATATTACTACTTATCAAATTTAAGTAGTAATAATCAAAACTTTAGGTTGTTTTTAATGGTGTAAGATGTACATTACAAACCCAGAGCAAATGTCATCATTCAGTCATTCAAAGAAAAAAATCCATGATAAAACAATGAATGAATGTATGGTTTATTATTACAGCATGCTTCATGAGCTCAGAGAATATGTAATCATTTACAATCAACTTTCACTGAGATCACGATTATGAATTTAAAGTGAAACATAATTTATATTCCTCAGTCTAGAAACGGTTTTCTTTGCAACCAAGCCAACAGTATTGCCATGTACAATTTATTTTGTTTACAATTGAATGTGATCTTTGTGGCTGGGAGAATAGTGAATTGTTTTGTTTAATGTGTCCAGTGAACATGCAAATCAGGTGAGTTTACTCTCTCGTGGAACATTCCATAATGCAACAATTTATTCACAATGAGAAAATGAAGGGACATTTTATAGCCTATACATAAGTTGCATATATATAGGGTCAAGCATCTTAATTAACATATTCACAATGATTATGTTCTTTTGGATTGTGTAAGAGTAGATCAGAGATACGGTCCTGCCATCCCGTGCAAATGTAGGTGTAAAATACAGTACTTGGTAATATCTGCCTCCTCTGCATGGAAAAATAACCAGAATTACACTATACCTATATGAAAATAGTGTGTAGATCTTAGGTCGGGGAACCTGGTTAAAGTCATTTAAAAAAAAAAAAAAAAAATCTTCCTCCATCCATCATTTAGCTTGACATATAAAATGCTTTTTAGACCACCCAAGACTGACAGGTATGCCATATATAACCTTATTTGAACTGTGGGAACTGCAGTCTGCTATTTATGAAGAGTGTTGAAAAAGAAGGATATGAGAAAAGATAAATGTTTTAAGTTATGCTACATTGTCATAAACCAACAGATTGAACATGAGAATCATTTAATATCACTCCATCCTTCAGTGTTGCTTCAAAATATATATGATGTGTGCATACATCAGCATTCTGCTAGTTCATAAAATTACATACACAGCTTTAGGTTTCTCAACATTACTCAATAAAATCAAAACAATAACTTGTATTTCATTTGTATTCATCATTCTATAACACTTATGGGTGTGTGTATGTGCGAATATATATGACAGCCTGCCACTCAAGGCAGGTCCTGAAAACATTCCCTCTTTGCCTGTAATTCATTTTCTCTCTTGCACAAGTTAACAGCTCACTGCTGTGACCCATAAACCCCAACATATTCATACATTGTAAATCATAATAAATAGAGTACATTCAATGCTTTCTTCCTCGATGCTGGAATGCAGGCATATTGTCTTAGATTGTCAGGTCCTCTTTCCGTAGCTTGTGATGTTATGTCAGTCCTCAATTCAGTGGCTGACTGATTGTATTGCCCTTATTCACACGGCAGCTATCTTCCTCTGACGTCACGCTCGGGGTGGGAAATCGAATTCTGATCACACCTATTGTAGTGAAAACAAGCTGACGTTCGAGGGTTTCCCTGGCGATATCCCACCCTGAGCCAATACTTCAGAGGAAGATGGCTGCCGTGTGAATAAGGTCAACTGATACGTTTGTGGGCCAGTGTGTGCACAACATACAGTAGCTACTCACAAACACCTCATCGATGTATGCCAAGCATAGGTAATTCATATTACCATTATATCTTCTTGAGATCACACTGTATGCAGCTTATGGTGACTCACTGGCACCCCCCCAATTATCTGAGGTTCAAAATCATATAGGTCAGCACAGAGGTCGTTTGAAGGACAGTCCAGGGTTCCCACTCAAAGTCAAATGTCAAATTTCCTGACTTTCCCTTGACACCAAAAAAAAAACAAAAAAACATCTGAATTTCCATGAGCTATATTGAATGGAAAAATATGCCACCACAACGACGTCTGTGTTAAAGGGACAGACAACATGAATGTTATATGAGCATGATATCTTGCACATAAACATTCAGACTAGTGGCTAAATTAGAGGGGAGTGTCCTTATGTCAAGGTGCTCCCCCAGGAAATATGTCAAACACTTAATTTTACTGCATTCTGGAAAAGTATATACACCAATTTGTGCCTTTTCGCCATTCATTTATGGTGTAAATGTATAGGAAAACACAAAATCCAGGTGCCAGGTGATAAGGCTCTAAGGCATGCTACAAATAATATTACCTGACATTCCGTGGTTCAACCCAAAAAATAATAAAATTCCCAGACTTTCCATGACTGGAATATACTGTAAAAAATTCATTTTATTTCCAAAAAATCCATGACCAGTGGGAACCTTGAAAATGTCTCTAGACGCTGTGGAGCGCTCACAGGACAGTGTCTAGATTAATAATCAAACAGGTCAAGCACAGAGGTTGTTTGAAGGACAGTGTCTAGATTCATAATCACACAGGTCAAGCAAAGAGGCCGTTTGGAGGACAGTGTCTAGATTCATAATCACACAGGTCAAGCACAGAAGTCTTTTGAAGGACAGTGTCTAAATTCATAATCACAGGTCAAGCACAGAGGTCGTTTGCAGGACAGTGTCTAGATTCATAATCACACAGGTCAAGCACAGAGGTCGTTTGAAGGACAGTGTCTAGATTCATAATCACACAGGTCAAGCACAGAGGTTGTTTGAAGGACAGTGTCTAGATTCATAATCACACAGGTCAAGCACCGAGGTCATTTGAAGGACAGTGTCTATGCTGTGGGACTCTCACAGTGCTGTGAGCGTGCGGAACAGCTGTGTGAAGCAGAAGACAGAGGCGATGAGCGCCGTGCACTGTTTTGCCAGCAGCTTGGTGCTCAGGTCCTGGCAGCTCCGCTTGCCGCCGGCCCTCTCCGCCGCCAGACAGAAGTCCCTGAACGACCGCGCCACGTCCGCTAAGCCCGCCACGGCCGCCGCGTTCCTCTGCTCGCACCGGTCGCAGCCGGAGAACCACAGGCAGACGGCCGCCAGCTCCAGCAGGGTTCGGAAGCCGTCGGCCAGGGAGAGAAGCATCTGGTCTGGGGTCTGTCCTGCTCCTACCACCCTCTGGCAGCCGGCCATCAGCCGCCGCGCCTCTGTGTGGAGCACCCTCTTGTTCTCCGTGAAGTGGACGGGACATGAGTCCCTGGGGTGCTGGCCTCCGCGACGGCCACCCGGGCCGGGGCGTCCGGTGGCTCCGCCCACATCCAGGGTGGAGAGGAGCTGGTCGACGTCTCCGCGGAGCGCCTGGAAGCCCGCGGGAGGTGGCGGGTAGCGTCGCTGGCGCAGCCTGCCGATGGCGTCCTCGTGCGTTCGACACGGGAAGCCGTCGGAGGCGTCCGAGAGCGGCGAGAGCAGAGGGCTGATCTCAGAGGCGGAAGACGAAAAGAGCACAGACCGCGGGAAGGAGGGAGAGAGGGCCGAGGAGGACAAGGAGAGAGGAGAGGGTGAGAGGAAAGAGGGAACGTGGGGAGTGGTCATGAGCGGAAGCCCTGCTCCAGAAGTGTGGGTCACTTTGCTGCCCTGCGTACCGCAGGAGAACTCATAGATTGTCAGCTCGTCGTCGAAGCTTGCCCTGCCACTGAAGCAGTTGGTGTACACACCTGGGCATCCACAAGCATCTAGTGGCATCTGCACTGCTTCAACAAGTGACTCACACCCAGATGCTAGAACAGAAGTGCAGCCAAACTCAGGCTTCACGGGGGGGTTAAATCCTAGCTGGTCTGGTGGCTTTCTTTGGTATTTGTCCTCACAGACAGCAAACACACCACACCTTGAAGAAAGTGCATCCGATGCACCTGTGTTGTCTTCTGCAGGTTGACAGAAGCTGATTAGTGGCTGGTCGGTACTGGTCTGTCTTATCTTCTCAAACTTCCTAATAAAGGAAAACCCTGGCCCATTTATATGTTGTGTAGTTACAACTACTGGATGGGGAATGGAAGGAGACTGCATATTTATATCCATTTTGGAAGTATCTATATTGAGGCTTGTGCTTTTTCTCCCAGATCCTTTAGGCTCTTTTGTAGCCTGAGGGGTGCCACAACTATTCTCTCTGCGATCAAGGCTTCCAACTGTCCAAACTGGAGGCTGTACTGTCGGCCCTGGTGTGTCTCCGTTAAACCCGGGAGAGAGATCCTGCGTTTGAGGCTCATGCATGGGCTGAGTCTGGACAGGGAGGTTCGGTCTTTCGTCAACCATCACTGCCTTCTCCGCTACTTCTAACAACGTACTCTGAGAAATCTCAGCGGACGAAGGTTCCACGACGTCACTTTCCGTTTCTGACCCTGTAACCGTGGTATCTGAATCGTCGGAATCTATGGCTTCTGCCGCAGTTTCTAAGTCTATTGTTTTTGTGACATTATTAACATCAGTTATTTTGATAATGATCTCGGCGTTGACGCTGCTCTGGGCTCTGGACTCTGGGGTGAGCGTCCCCACCGCATCTTGGTTGAGCGTTTCCTGCGAACGAGATAAATATAAGGGCAGATTTTGGATCTTGCTCCTCAGTGTGGAAGCTGACAATGGACCTATGATGCCATGTGAGCAGTTCTGGAAAAGGAAGTGGTTGGGGGACGACACCTCTTTTGAAAGATCGTGGATTGCAGTCACGTTTTCCTTTGCCAAGCTATGGCTAGATGCAATGGTACCCGTGTCGATAGCTTCATTGACTTTACTGACTGGGCGAATTGCAGAGCAAGTTGTGGCACTTGTTACGACGCAGTCTCTCCTGGATGTATCTGCGCTTTCAAAATTGCACAAGAACATTTTTGTCGTCACCTCTTTATTCACTGGGCAGTCATCTTTAGACGTCAAACCTTGTGCAGTACCTGGCTCTGTTGCGACAGAGTGCACAATAGGGTTAGTAGCATTTTCAGAGGTAATCGTAGGATTATATCTTACAAAATGCAAGCTTTTATAAGTATTAATTGGTCCATCCACCAAACCTTTAATATTATCTATACTTGCACTGATTATTTTTAAAGCATTTTGATTATTGCTGTCTGTGCCCCTGCTTTCACTAAAACTACAGTTTAAAGAATTACTTGCTTCATCATCGTCATCAAAAACATTGTCAGAATTGATGCTGTCATTGACTTCTTCGCTAAATGTTGTACCAGAGCTAACAGCACTGCTAGCTTCATCCTCAGTAGCATTATATTTGACCCCTGCATCAATTAGCAACATTTTGTAAAGATTTACATCTGTCATATTTTCACAACCTCCTAAGTGGTTGCTTTGGGATTTGCCCATCTCTCGTAGTGAAGGAACTGGAGATGTTGGTGGTGGTGGTGGTGGCGGTGCGTGTGATGGAAATTTTAAATGAGTACCTACACCATTGTAAACAATGGACGCTCCACACAGAGTTTGCTTTGTGGTACTGTGGAAATGAGTTGAAGAAATGAGTGAAGTCGATGCGATATCAAGATGTGTTTCAGCAAGTATGAGGGGTCTTTCTGAACTGGTTATGTCCCCTAGCTCTTCATAGTCCCTGTTCTTTCCCTCCTGTCTTGGTTCCACACCCTTGTCCTTGTCCTCCATGATCTCCAATAACACACAATTGATAAGCGATCCATTCCCTGACACTCTGGAGCGTTCCTCTTTTCCTTCCTCAATCGACCCCTTTCCTGTTTTCTTTCCAGTGTCCCTATTGGGTTCTCCTTCCTCCTTTCCATCCCCCCTCCTGTCAGCACTCTCCTTCCCGTCTGGCTCCACCCGGCATCGGGCCGCGGCGGCGGACGTGAGCATCGGTGCCGCCTTCGCCGCGTCCACGAGTGACTTTGATTCCATGGCGTCCGGCTCCATTTCCATCTCCTGCTTCCTGGCCCTGGACACGAGGAGCTGTGGCTCTCTGCCCGGGTCCGGAGACGGCGCACCTCCCGGAGATAGAGGCTTCAGTGGGATCGGTTTCGTCTCGAGCTGGGACGGCTCCCCTTCTGAGTGAGAAAGGGAGGAGATGGTGACACTCGGGTTCTGGGTTAGCGATGAAGGTTCCAGTTCTGAAGACGTCACGTGGTCATGGCTGCTGTAAATGCTGCCTGCGATCAGGTCCTGGTTGGGATGCGGCGCTGGGAATGACACTGTAGAGGTGAAACCGGTTTCCACGAAAGAGCGCCGCTTACGGGATCTCTGTCTGAGCTGTAGCACTGTTCTTCTATCCACTCTTCCCTTCTCTCCTGTCGGCCTTCCCATCTCCTTCTTGTCATCGTCTACATCCGCTACAGCAGTTCCAGTGTCGCTGAGGCTCGGTGTGTGCAGAATGTCCGATTGTCCTTCTGCAGAATAACCTGGAATACAATGAAGAACATTAATTAGTCAACCGTTAAAAAAAAAAGATGATTTAAAGTGTAACATTACATTAACATTAACGTTAACATTTGAATTTGATGACGTATGAGCGTACTGAGTGCACCGATGAAAACCAGACCGGTCCTGGGGTGATTATTTTAACAGATATGATGTGTAGATACGTTTTCAACCCATACAATGCAGATTTGTATAAAAACGGGAATTTCATGTCAATATTAACACCAGCATATGATGTGTCTCATCACAGATCAATCATATTACATAGTTTACAGATCAAAAAACAAATTTTAGGGTGAGAGTTTACAGTATACTTTAAATAAAATAAATATTCTGTGCTACACATACACAGCTATCACACATTAAGCTACAATCTTCAACACTTATAGTATAAATTATATATTGGTGAAGTTTGTATCAGTGTACATACGCTGACAAATAACTACAATAATGTAATAATCCTGCATGTTGCAGTATTATTACATACATATAAAATAAGATTATACATATTATTATTAGGCTAATGGGAAGAAAGGTGAATCATTACTTAGCGAGATTGTAGCTTTCAAAATAAGCAGTTTCCCAGTGAAAACCAAATCACCTGTAGGGACAAACCCCTCTTCGGGCGACACAAAGCGATCCGTGGCGTCAAAAAACTCCTCGTCAGAACTGCTGTTCCCAAAGCCGGGTGGCGGCTGAAGAATGGGCATGGGCTCTTGCTCGTCCACCGTAGTCAAATCCCCCTCCCCCTCCTTCCCACCTCTGGCGGGGTAAAGGAGGGGTCGGGCGGGGCTGTGGGCGCTGTCGGGGGTGACGTTGGAGCACAGCTTGTAGTAGCAGCGCGCGTCTCTCTGGTCAAAGTTAAACACCAGGTTAAGCCGGGAGGAAGGGGAGGGAGTGGAGGGAGGAGAGAGGAGGGGTTGCGTACATGCTTCCCCTCCTCCTCCCTCCTCACACGCCTTCCCTGGTGGCTCGTCCGGCTCGTACAACCGCCTCCTCTTCCTCAGCGCCTCTTCTTCGCAGCCGCCACCGTCCTCCTCCTCGCTGGCCTCCGGAGGGCTCGGCAGGAAGTCCACGAGGCGGGTGAGCTCGGCGAAACCCAGGAAGCTGTCATCAGAACGGGGATCGGCGGCGGAAGGGCTTCCCGCGTGGTCGCGCTCGGCACCGTCGGAGAGAGAGAGGTCACCTGACCTCCGGGAGCTCCCTACGCCTTCACCCGGCGGCTGGAATATCAGGCTGATGAAGGGGTGGGTGTGAGCGGGGGGCGGGCTGAGAAGGTTGGGATGGGGGTGTGTCTGCACGTATGGGTGGAGGCGGCAATGGGGGTGAGGGTGGACAGAGGAGGAGCAGGCAATGAGGTCGTCCTCCTCCAGGGCGTCAAGGGAGTCACTGGACTGGCTGGTGAGGAAACGGGATTCGGTGCAGAAGGAATCCGACGTTTCCGAGACTGACGGAGCCTCCTCTCCTCCCTCCTTTCCTGCGTCGGTCCGCTCTTCTCCTTCGAGCGAACAAATCGCGGTTATGTCGACGGTTTCCTCCTCATCCTCCTGCCGCTTATCGGAAGGCGGACACGTTTTGTTTTCGCCGTCGACATCTTTTGCTTCCTTCTCTTGTGAGTCGGCCAAATGTTTCTCCGCACGGATTTTCTTTCCTTTCCCTTTCCTTCCCGTGGGATCTGGTGAGGATCTGATGCGAGGGCGGGGCTTGACGTCACGGGATACCGCAGACGTCGTGGCGTCTGCCTCCATATCTGACGATGCGTCGGAATCACTGTCACACCGTGACACATAACCTGTAGGGGCATACAATCAACATGAACACGCAGGCTTCGTCTTTTAACATGCCATGACTTGATTGGATATATTGCTGCGTTAGCGCGTATCTCGGAACTCGGAAGTTCTGTCTTCCTACATTAACAAATAATACAAAATGCCCCCTCATCTCGGAATTCCATGTCAGAATCTCGGGCAAGGTTTCTCAACACTGATTATCCAACTTGACGTCATAGCAACATGGCTGCCCACATTGTCAAATTAATTAAACTTGTTTTAAATCTTTTTAACTGTTATATTTGTAAAACACATTGAAATGCAATTTGAGATGCAGCTAAGTTAAATATACATAATACAATTGGATATGTAAAGATAGAACTTTGAAATGTCTTATTGTTATGTAGTTAGTAGCGGTTGTGGCTACAGTCAACAACGCTAAAAATAACACAGGAATTGTTTCCCAGTTTCGACTTCCCACAGCCGAGTAATGACGACAGCAGATTATGATTGGGAGGATATGTCAGGGATGATTGGTTACAATGTAGAAATTATGTCACAGCTGTTGCTCGCATTACATTTTTCAGACATAAAGTTTAGCTAAGAGACATGAACGTATCAAAATTAGTCCAGTCCTGTCACATCCACTTCTTTTACGACATATACTGTATGGGTGTGTGCACACATTAATCTATGTATATTTCTCCCACCTTCCTCTGCAGAAACTCTGTGCTTCTTGGTATCATCTGTCCAGGGGAAGATATTGAGGTTGGGGTCAACAAATACACGACAATAGCCCGCTATAAGGCAGGCCATATCCTTGGCTGATATAGACTCTAGCAGCAATGTGATGGGCTGGATGGAGGAGAAGTGACACGGAGGTAGGTATGAAAAAGGAGAAGGTTGTGATGATCAGAGTAATGGTATTAAGTGTGTCAGCTAGAGCTTTGAAGGGTTATCAAACGTTGCTTGTCTTACATTATTATACAGTTTTTATAGTGTAGAGTTTGCACATACTGCACTGCATACTATTGTCCTATGTTGTGTTGTATATGTGTGTCAATATAGTAGCCTTGAGGGTTATCTATGTTAACTGTCGAAAAGTGTAGAAATGACACATAGCCTAAAAATGCATATTCTTGCTCTCAATTGTGTTAATAACCTTAATGAGTACCAGCTGTAATGTGTTGTGTGTGTGTGTGTGTACAGTACATAAACCTATCTCTTAAGACCTCACTCAAATGTAACAAGCTCGGATGAAGGCTCTAGACAAAACACGTACTGTAAGCAAGTATGTGACCATTAAAAATGTATTATTGAAGATATGCTACCTCACTCTCTTGAGCACCCGTTCCATGAATTGTTACAAGGTTAAGGCACTTGCGTTATTATTTTTGGATTTCTTTTTCCCCTATTTTTAGTGTAAATTGTGTATAATGTGTAGAAATACTGCACTTATATCTCACCTAGATCTATCCAGAAAGGCAAACACAATCAGAGAATGCTGTTCATGTGTAGTTTTTGTATATCTTATGCATGTATCTGTGTGTGTTTGTACATGGACTACCCTCATATAGAGCATTTCTATCCTTCCGGCCAATCAAAGCGCTGTACATGATTGCCGCACATTCGTCCATTCACACACCGATGGCGGTGTCACCCATGCAAAGCACCGCCTGACCACAGGGAGCAGTTAGGGTTAGGTGTCTTGCTCAAGGACACCTCGACACTCGGTGAGGAGTTATCGGGGTTCGGATGCCATAGCTTGTACTTGCTCTTACCTTAATGTCTTGGAGGTATATTTTGACCAGGCTGACTTTGTCTGACTCGGGCAGCAGCTCGATGCGCGTGATGAATTTAAACTCCGTCAGCGTGGTGGTAATGCTCAGCTTGTGGTTCACCACCTGGCTTACTCCGTAGCGCGTCCCCACCAACAGGGTCACCATCGACTCCCTGTCCTGTAACTGAGGTGGGGGGGGGAGAGGAGAAGGGGTTGATGAAGATGTTTCAATGCTTCTTTCCTTCCTCTCAAGGCCAAACGTACACAGATACTAGATATACATTTATTTACAGTTCATCTCGGCTTCATGTAAGGAAAGCAAGTCAATAAAGAAAGATACATGGATGTGTCGCGTGTCGCTGAGCGGTGGCCCCATAGGAGAACAACACATCCATGCTGGTCAATGTACGGCAGCGTTCAGACGTAACTTATTTTTGGAACCTGTCGGCCTCTTTTTTAAAATTATTATCCTATGGAGTGGGCCGTGTTTTAAAAAGTGCCACAGGCGCTCAACCTAAATGCTGCCACAGGTGATTTTTTTTCAGTAGCTCTGGGCTTCTATTTCAGTTTCAGATGCTTTTTATTTCTGCATGAAAAATGCCCAGGGCAGCTCTTTCAATCACAAAAGAAGTTACGTCTGAACGCGGCTTAAGCAAATAAGCAGACACAACTGACCATCATGGTGGCACTGAAGGACTTCCCTCCAAATAACTTCAGGTTGCTCAGCTCCTGCAGGTAGTTGATTCGGGCCTGGCTGGCTGAGGGAACCTTCTGCTGTGACTGACACTTCTTCATGTGGTAGCTGATGGCCTTCTTTAAGTCCTTCTCGCGCATGTTCCTCAGCAAGGTGGAGGACACAAAGTTCTCAATGCCCCAGGTCTTCCTAGAGGAAACGGAAGCACACTGAATGTGCTCATTGAGATGCGGCAACTGGTGTACATACATTATATAAACAGTAGGAAGAAAAGACTAAAAGGTTGTTATTGGATAGTTAAAATCTCATTTACAATCTTGACAGGCAAATAAATATCTCGGTTCATTTGACAGTATGGCTGTCAATATAGTATGTCTACGCATATCAAACGCAAAGAAATAATATATTTCTAACTCATTGTCGGAATCCCGATGGGCGTAGCCCCTGAGCAATTTACCTGCAGCCGACGCACCTGCGGCTCGGCAGTACGCTTGTCATATCATCACCATATCCCAGAATTCCACTTGCCAACTCCACATATTTTAACATTAAATTGACCATTAATTCTTACTATATTGAAATGTATAACTAATGTGACTATGAGGTATTATAACATATGTTTTTCTTTAATTAAGCTTTGCAGATTTTGTTAACAAAATAAAGAGTGACACAATTCCAGCAAATGCCTGTATATTGAGCACTATATATCTACTGGTGGCTAGCATTTAAACAGTAAACATAAAATCTCTACTGGTTGCTAGCATTTAAACAGTAATGGTAGTTATCTGGCGCTTGACCAGCTCTGAAGCTCAGTTGAAGGAAGGGTTTGAAGTACATTAGAGGGCCCGGTTGATCCTTAATGGTCTTGAGGTTGGTTAGTCGTGCATATAATCTACAGTATGTACTAATATTCTATACTGTCTCACGTGATGGTCTTGAGGTTGGTTAGTCGTGCTTATAATCTACAGTATTTACTAATATTCTACATCACTACTGTCTCACGTGACGGTCTTCAGGTTGGTTTTGGAGGATTGTCCGCACGTGGCCAGCCTCTCCTGGATGTGCAGAGCAGCCAGACGCAACGCTGTGTTGCATCTCATCTCCACCGCAAAGCGTTCCTGCAACACATCGTTCACTCCCTGACGCACACGCACACACACACACACACGCACACACACACATACACACGCACACAGAAACACGTTTCAACTGATATACTGAGTAAACTGGGGCAGTAAATAATGTAATGCAGGCAAGGTTTCATATTTATGAAGATAGACTTTTAAGCATTTGCTAACAGGCTGAACATGTGACTTGCAATGTGTAAACAAACTTCACAATCTTAGCTTCACTGTATTCTAGGCATTGCAAACAAGCTCAGAACATTATTAGCGACACATTAATCTCCAGGCTAATGTACCTGCAGGAAGAAGTATTCAAAGGCAGCGGGGTCTTCCATCAGCAGGTCCTGAGGGTCTTTGGGTATGAAGCAGACACGGAACAGACACCTGTAGTCATGAACCTCCCTCTTTTGGACCACCTGGATGGGCACGCACGCAAGCACACACACACGCACACACACATGCACACGTGTTGCAGATAGCTGTGTGTTAGTTACAGTTACTATGGTTTACATGTGCATCATGGGTATAGCCCTGAACCAAATGCAATGATTGTACATTGCTTGGGACACTTGGGGCACCGATGCCTTTACCTGCTGTATTCTCTCATCGTCGTGCAGTAGCAGTAACTTAGTCACGCTGAACTGCTGCTCCAAAACCAGGGAGAAATGTTCGATGCGAGAGAGAGAGAGCTTCTCCTTCAGCGTCATCACAATGTCCTGCCGCACAAACACACATGCACACGCGCACGCGCACGCACACGCACACACGCACACACACACACACTGTTAGATTCTATAGGCTAAACGCTTGTAATTGTGCCTACTAGGGGTGCACGATATTGATCAAATGTGATATTGCGATGTTGATCATGAAAATTGCAATATCGATATTAATTTAGATTTTTTTTTATACAAGTAAAAATACCAAGGTTATGGGAAAATGCATCAACATATATTCATAACATATCAAAACAACACATTTTGAACTGTCATATTGGACTGGTACCACAACAGTATTTCCAAGCTACCAAGGAGGCATTCTTTTAGGTCACTAATGTTTCCTCTTCAATCTCTATTATGTCATTAGCTTCCTCAGCCTCCTTCCCTCAGCCACACATCTTACTGCTCTGTCTAAACCAAACACAACTAAGCCAAACGGCCAAAGGACGCATCTCTCCACTAAATAAACTGAATATTGCACTTCCTGCTACATTTTCAATATGATATTGCGCAACTAGATATTGCGATAACGATACTGAGTCGATATATTGTATCTGAGCTTGTGAGGGTGATTCACTGGTGGCCAGGCCTAACAGTGGCATTACTGTGAGACTAAGTCAAACATCCTTCCATACTGTACATCTGTCCTTCTGCCACTGCTTCCTTTGTGGAACATTAAACATTCAAATGTGTGACAAGACATTTACCTTGACTGTGGTGTTGGGATCAAACTTGAAGGCCTTGGTCTGCCCGTTCTCCAGATACACCTTCAAAACGTTCGGGAGGAACAGCAGTGAGTTGCCCTGGGTGTGACAGAAAGGTCGGGTCAACAGAGGTGTCAAGGGAGATGAAAACTGAGATATTGTAAAATGTTCTATTTGCCAGCCTGCAGGTGGATTTAGAAAATAAATCAGTATGAATCATTCCATACATACCGTATGACCTTCCACACACCACAAAAATAAAAAGCGTAACTTACATACCTTTGCATAATTCAACCCTCCACTGTATAGCTACGGTATGGCTTACTGTATAGCTAAATTAGTATGTCCTTAATTAAATAACATTCATGCTGCTGTCCATTAATGGAATGCTTTTCCATTTGGCGAAAGTTTGGATAGTACCTGGTACTAGGTACTGTACAAAGTGCTTCTCAAACCGATACAGCTGCACTGTTATATCGATCAGAGCCCTGGAAGTAACAGAGTTACGCAAACGGAAGTTCAAAATTGTCAATAGTCACATGGTTCAGGGAGAGGCTAAACCTAATGCAAAATAGTTCCAGGAAGTGCCTGGTGGGCAATTTGAATATATCTATATACAGATATATAACTTCATTTTTTTGGTAATTGGTAGTTAATAATGCACAGATTTACATTTAAAACAAAATGTATAGTGTACTTTTAGTAACTATACATTTTGTAGTACTAACTTCCAGGAACTATTTTGAGGCTTCATTGCCGTGAAAAAACGGTCCATTGGAGTGAACAGAGATGACGCAACTCTCTCTTTACATGGCTCTGGTATCGAGGCTCATATGAGCTCCCAGATTTAGTCGAGTGCTCTCACAGACACATTGCCTTCTGTGTTAATCTGTTTTAAGACTGCTCCTTTCTGTAGAAGTAAAACACAAAGACAAGCTTCTCTGTTCAAGTATATTTAATACGTCATTTCCACAACAACTGCTGTGTCAGAGGCTGTATCTTCGACAGCTAAACATGCTGCGTGGAAGAGGGTATGAGGTGAGCACTGCACATTTGCATTTAAAGCAATAGTCACTGAAACCAAATGATAGGGCTGAGTACGGTGATATTCTACTTAATGTGGTATTTTCACCTAGGCATGTCACAGACATTGCATTAGGACCTCAAGGAACTGTGTCAAGATGTGAGAAATGAGAGTAATATGTCCACTTTAAGTGTGTTAAATGTTAAACGCTTCAGAAAACATACAACATAAGCTGCTCTGTCTCACAAGCATATAATTACTGTTAATCTGTCAACTGTATCTGACAAAAATGTGCTGAGCGCAGTAACATTACAGCCTGCCACCTAAGACTGCAGAACACATACAGCATTACGTAAGATAAGAAAGAACTGATTCTAATGGACCAAATACTCTGAAATTCACTTTTTCACTAGTAGAGGATTTGACCCATTGATCTCAATGACTAAACCATGCTACTAAAACTTTGATGCTGTCACAAACGAGGAATGGTTAATAGTTAGGAGCCTTATTAGCTTAGCAAAACATTTAAAGTTAATCAAATTTTAACTTAAAACATTTTGATATAGATGCAGAACTTTCGATATAGATGCAAACAATCAATCAATCAATCAATCAATCTTTATTTATATAGCACTTTTCATACAAATTCATGTAACACAAAGTGCTTCAC
>JAODUH010037356.1:0-21284 GCA_027564835.1 Typhlichthys subterraneus
GGTGAGGCTTTCATGTTGGGTATGGGAACACAAGTGTGAATATCTTCTAATGTAATGTGTTGGTGAGGCTTTCATGTCGGGTATGGGAACACGAGTGTGAATATCTTCTAATGTAATGTGTTGGTGAGGATTTCATGTTGGGTATGCGAACACGAGTGTGAATATCATCTAATGTAATGTGTTGGTGAGGCTTTCATGTTGGGTATGGGAACGCGAGTGTGAATATCTTCTATGTAAGGTTTTGAATAAACAATACCAACCTCTCTGGAAAATGCCTTGATTTTGGTGAAGAAGGACTTCCTGGTGAGGTACATGAGGTCATCGTCAACATCCTCCCCCTCCATGATCGCACAGCTATCTGCTGCAGGGAGCTCGCACTCCTTGTCACCAGCATTCATCATCAGCTTGGAGTACTTATACTCTAGTCTGAGAAGGAATGGTGTTGGTCAGCTTGGAGTATTTGTACTCTAGTCTGAGATGGAACGGTGTTCATTGTAAGGATGAAAATTATATATAACAAATCATCTTTTCAATCCTCCTTGCTAACTTAGATTTATATTGGTGACTCACAGATTCCAGAAAGTTATTTTTTTCTTAATTTCACTTTTCATGAGGCAATATTTAATAATAGCCATGATCTGACTGACTATATGAAAACCACTGCACTTTTAAATCACTATGGGAAATATTGTGGAAATTAAAATGTAACTATATGAAATCCATAAAATGATCTAGACAACTCCTGCCTCAGTATCAATGTGTAGGCCTATATCAAAACGTCAACACTCATTAAAAACGCTGTGAGTGAACCTGAGTAGCATTATGAAGGGAAAGACATACTTGCGTGTTTTTTTCCAAAAATAGCAGCTGACAGCAATGAGCAGCAGAGCAGCGACTGTTCCCGTGGAAACGCCAAACTTAAGCCAGAAGTCCAGAGATACACAGGCACTGACTTTTTGCGCTGGTAAAGACACCCCGCCATAGCACTGCAGCGGCTGTTGCCATACATAGGTAGTTCTCTGAAATACACACGCACACACAGATTTGGTTCATGTAAGGGTTAAAGATACACTCCTCGATTGCATCACCCCCAGATCCCCATAATGTATGTCTGCCCCAGGTAAAGGTGCTTTCATTGTCACATACACATACATGTAGCGAAATGTGTTCTCTGCATTTATCCCATCCCTCAAGTGAGCAGTGGGCAGCCGCTGTGGCCCGGGGACCATCTCCAGATATAGCCAGTGTCTCTGGTCAATGGCACTGACTGGAGAGAGTGAACTTGACATTTTGTTTTTGGATGTGGGGGAAACCGGAGCACCCGGAGGAAACCCACGCAGGAAACCCGGGACCTTCTTGCTGTGAGGCCACAGTGCTATCCACTGGGCCACCATGTTGCCCAGGTAATATTAGAAAGGCAACTGTTCACAAAGCTGTGCCCAGTTGTACAGGGAGGGGTAGAGAACATTGTGAGCAGAATGTGAGCCAGCAGGAGAAAAATAGTTCCTTTTTTTTTTTTTTACTGAGCCACGCCCACTGGCGGCGCCTGGCTTGGAGCACAGTGGTATTTCTTGAGCGTCAATCCATAAACGTGCATTGAAAACTTGCGCAAATTGGTACTAGCTCCACCATCAAATCGTTGCTACATTTCAGACGTCGCTGTAAGTGCATTCCTTGACCGGCAAACGCCGTTGCCAGGGGGCACTGGCTCAGACCAGACACACGTGGAACGGAGCGGTGTGTACCTGTATCCCCTGGATGCATGCGCTAACAATCTCCCTGTAGTGGTGTGGCGTGCAGAGTGGACACGCATGCTGGCTCTGCCACAGCAGGTGGAAGGAGCATCCGTCACACGTCCCCTCTGAGCATTTGCTGTGGCAGAACAGAGGGCGGGTGGGCAGTTTATTAATGAATATGAACATGATAGGAAGATACAGCATTGAAATGCACTTCAAAATTGGAACGCTTCCGGTGACGGCCTCTTAACTGGGCGTGTCACCTACAGCTTTTTGCTGTGGAGGCTGACGTAACTAAATCTACCACGCATGGCCTGATTCACAGTCAGTTAAGCCCAAAACAATTCACTGCAGAAATACCGTTGTGGCCTCAGATTGATCGTAGGTACTTGGGAATTAATGTAATAAACACAGAATACACATCAACACCCCAAGAGAGAAATAATGGCAATGTTATGGTGAAATCCGTGGACCTCCCCAACGCTTGGTCGTTCTGGCCTGCATAATCAGTGAATAGGTAGAAAAAGTGCTATATAAAATGCAGTCTATTTACCATATCAGGACATTTTGAACATGTGCTGTACTGTGCATTAAAGTTAAACTCCTCGATCGCATCTAGAGCCCAACATTTCCTCACCGCAGCTCACCGTTTATGTTTTTAATAAGATGCCTTTCAGCAACATTGTTTCCGGTCCTAGTGAGTTCGGTTGTCATGGTACCTTGGCAGAGTGATGTGGTTGCTGGCACCTATTGCGGGATCACATCTCAGTCTGATAGTGGTGGACCTGCCATGTTTACAACTCTGGGTTTTCTCACTAGAACTGCAAATGGATAAGGTATGGTGAAAAAAATAAATGAATGTATAATTATTCCCATAAACAACTTAACACAATAAAATTTACAAAATAAAACATTGCTGTCTTCAAGTAACCTGTAATAGAATATCACATCTGGCAGGCTGGAACCAGCAGGGAATAATGTGTCCAGGGAAGAGATGTGATTTAGGCTTGTTTCAGTAGTTACACCTGCAGACAGAAGCAGAGGACATTGTGACTGATATCTTCTTAGAAACATTTAATATGTGATATAGTGGCTAATACTGTCCTACTCCTAGCAGTACAATAATTGTAATATTGCAGTGTAACATTCTAGTGTTTTTATGGTGAAATATTATTTACTTTGAATTTCTGCTAGTATAGGCAATTCCTTGTGCCATGGACAAATATATCGAGCACCACCAATTTGCCTAAATGGAGACAATACGAAATAATTACGCTAATAAGCTAATACGGTCTGCTCATACCAACAAGCTTGTCGCCAATAACGTAGGGCTGGGAAGACACTATGTTCTGCTCCCTGATGTCAGACGGAACCACTGTGGATTGGCAGGCATAACCTTTGACCTCTCTGTGATAGTCTGTGACATTGTCCACACAGCGTGCAAGCTCTCTGCCCTGTTAAGTTAAACACATTTAGAAAGGGTTAATGCCAATATAATGTATTAATTATATTAATAATTTTTTAAATAATTATACTGTTTTACTTGATTCAAAAATTTAAGTAAAACAAATATTATAATTAAAGTCTGACACAGACCAGTCCCATAGAAACACACATTTTGAAGGCATTCAGAATCAGAGATTACCATTATGATTCAGAGCTAGACAAATAATAGTGTGAAATCTAGATTAAAGTTTTTTAGGTGCATGCTATTAAAAGTTGAGCGGGTCCCTCTTGGTCACCAAAATGTCAGCATTATTTTCACCACCAGTAGGTGTCAGTATAGAGTGCAATGCAATGTTTTCGCCAGGTAACTCGCCTCTTTTCCGCACAGAGCCACGAGGAAGAGCTGGAAGTACCGCAGGCCTCGGCTAGTGAAGCGAGGGCTGCTCTGGAAACTGGTGACATTAGCTAGGGAAGAGAAGTCGTAATGTAGGAGCTGCACCCCTCTGGACTGTATGGCCAACGTACAGTCACTGAGGCAGGCTGAGTGAGCCTGTAGGAGGAGGATGAGGATGAGGATGATGATTTATTAATAATAATATTAATAATAATATAAATAATAATAATAAATAAATATACAGCTCAGGAAATAATTAATACACCACCCCATAAGTGTCTCTGATTTACTTTTGATCAAATGTATCAAATTGTATTCATATATAAATCGATGTATATTTCAATGTACATTTTAAAATAAATTAAAATAGATTTTTATCAAAATAAATTATATTCAAATGTATTTCATTATATTTTAAGAAATGTGCAGCGTGGTCTCTTAATTCTTTCCACAGCGCAAGTGGTTTAAGCAAGAGAAATTGAGTATGCTTTGACCAGACTTGTTCTGCAGATTGGCTTCTAAATAATATCACCTTGTTGACAGTATTGTAGGTCACCTCAGTACAAATGGAAAAACCCTGCCCAGAATGTGAGTTTTTTACAGTCCTCCTATAACAACAAGGTGCCCTACTGAATGAGTGAACCACCACTGCATGTTCTCACCTGGTTCCTGTGTGTGTTGGGTCCACATGGAATGCACGCATCCGGTCCAACAGACTGCTCGGGCCCGATGTAAGTGTTGGGCGGGCAGCTCCTGCACATGCCCGTGCCGCTGACCATGTAGTGACCGGGTGGGCAGGGGACGCAGGCAGCATGGGTGTTTGCTGACCCCAAGGCACACTGGCGACACTGAGAGGCCACACCGCCGATCACGTTGGTGATGTGGACAGAGTAGATCTTTGCCAGATCGGCGCTGTAATGTCTCTCCTTGAAACATGGGAAGAGGCAGTTAGCAGACTTCTTTAACATTAAATATTTCTGTTTGACCTGTTGTCTGATCTGAAGGGACCTGAAAGGGCTGTTCTGAGCATGTCATTTAGCCAATATTCCTCTCACAACATACTGTTAAATAAAAAAGACACCCAGATATGGCCCTAGGTGTGACATTTGTCAACTCTGTCCTACAGTATCCTTCCGCTCCAATAGAAATAGCCTAATAAGTCCGGGCAGGGGGGGCAAGTGTAATACCAACTGAAATTAAATGTTCAGTTTGAAGTATGAATTGTCCAAAATGACAGTTGGAATGATATGGGGTCTTTAATGTTCGAGAGTAACAGAACGGTCATCGTCAACGCATTCAATCCATTTGAAATATGAGGATTCAAATGTGCGTGTATTTTAACAACATTGTTAACAGTAGTTATTATACTATTCGTGGTTATTATAATCTACTGAGTACAGTAGAGACAGTAGAGACTCACCACCGTGTCCTCCTTGGTGCGTTGGAAGGTCCAGGTGAAGCTGACGGTGCTGTTGCTCCGGATCAGGTAGGTGTAGGACTGTTTGCTGCTGCGCCCGCTCCACTGCTCCACGATGTCGTTGTTCCACTGATTGTAGCCCTGGAAGGAGTAGGAGAACACGTCGTAGATGATTCTCCATAAGCTCCCCACGGGACACAAAATGCTTTTCCATCATCCACATCTAGTAATAGTTTTTGAAATAACATTTATTTATTTTTATGTTTTGCTGTTATTTGTGTTGTTTTTATTATTATTATTATTATTATTATTATCATCAGTATTATTACAGTATATACTGTATATAAATATGGCTTAATATTGTTTTTATGCCTGAAACTGGTATTGGTTGTACTGCTGTCCTGGTCAGGAAACTTTTGTAAAATATATTTTTATATATCTGTCAATATGACTTGACTTAAATAATGGTTAAATCAATTTTTATGTTATTATTTACTTGGACGCACTACATGTGAGTAGCTCACAACCCTTGTATGTGTGCGGAGGGAGTTAATGAAACAGATTGACATCCCACTATAATTGAGATACTGTCAAACTGAGGGGATTCAGTGTGTGTGTGTGTGTTTGTGTGTGTGTGTGTGCGTGCCTGTGTGTGTGCGCCTCACCGCCATGAAGTATAGCATGCAGTCAGCTGAACATAAGATCTCAAAGACAAATGTGATCCGGGACAGCTCACTGCTTTCACTGTCTTTGGCCACGGACTGTGGCAGCCTTTGAAAAAACACACGCGGCAGATCGGGTGTGAAACCTTCCCCACAGCATCTACCGGTAAACGTCTCAAATCCAACACAAACTGCACTCCCATACTTTGCAGTAGGCCACACTCAGAGACACAACGTTAATGCTCACCTGTATCCATGCACATTGAGGGTAAGCATCATGAAGTCTGAGTCCTGGTTCCCGGGAACAGTGTAGATGTATTCCCCTGCCACCTCCCATGCTGCCATTAACAAACACGTGGTGGTTACTGTGTTTCCGCATGCACAATATATGAGCCCAGTAGATGAGAACATAACTGGGTGGATAATATAATGACAAATGATTGAGATTTGAAATCACACCCTGTCAGTTGGATGTCCTTTCCCTTGTTTCAAATCAAATCCAAATCTATTATATTGACATTGACATTTTTATATTCATGACATCACTGAAGAATGGTCTAGTGATGTTGGGGTTCCAGCCGGAAAGGTTGTGGGTTTGAACCCCGGTGTTGACCTAACTGTAAGCATCCTTGAGCAAGATGCCTAACCCGTTATCCCCCAACTGCTGCGATGGTGCGACAGCAATCACCATCGGTGTATGAATGTGTGTGTGAATGGGTGATTGTGAGGTAAAATACTGTACAGCGCTTTGGATAAAAGTGCTATATAAATACAGTCCATTTACCATTTTCATCAGCTTGTCAAAATATGTGTGTATAATACATGATCATGTATCTGTTTTAATACTGGTGTATTCAGGACTAATAATACCAGACATACACACATAAAGTACAGTAAATCCATCATCATAACAAACATGTAGGTAGGCAGGAGGATAGCCTGCTAGTTTGGATGCTAGAATCAAAGCCCAAATACTATACAATGGTAAACCTCTAGTGCTGAGAAATGAATACAACATGGAAATGCCAAACCCTGCAGTTCATCGAATGGCCACTTGAGGCTGGCTGCAAAAGGGAGTCAATCCCCACAGATTACAATGTTAAAATGTCAGACTTTACAGCAAACATAAATATGTTTACAGCCTCGATCAAAAAACCTTTGTGTCTCTACAGCTAGTTTTCCCATTCATGCTGGATGGAGTGAATTGTTTTATAACTCATCCGTTAAAAATAGATTGTTCCCATAATAATGAATAGCGGGCATAGGGGGGAGCTACAGGCGGAGTGAGGTACTGCAATGACGGCGACGGCCAGAGCCAGCACAGCGCGGTGTTCAAATACATTCTTGAGAAAAACTATGGGTCACATTACGGTTTGTCCATTTATATATACAGTCTATGGGTTGAACCCCCGCATTGCCCAACCAATCAGAATGCCTGCCTAACCACTACTTGCCCCTTAATACCTTACGTGTATACGGTACATTGTACGTCATTGCTACATTATCTCACTGTGAGGAAATTGGGAAATTGCCATTGGCATATACTACTGCATGTGTTAAAAAGCTTAAGTTACTCTCCTTCATCGAACTGAGGCGAACGGTCGTGACACATAGATTAAAACTATAACCCGTAGTTTGTTGTGTGTCCATTTGTGTTTGCTGAGAAATACCTGCTCAGGCAGTGTGTGTGTGTGTGTTCACAAACAGTCACAATGACTTCAAAGCAAACGGAAATACGGTTTGAAAATGTTCGCAAGTGTTCGCCTTTGTTTGCCAATTTGAACAAACCTCTAGTCTCTCACCTGTGGTCTGGTCAGATTTGTATGCTTGTCTAAAGATAGAGCTCTTCATGTTGCTTGGCAGCTTGTTCCACCATTTGTACTCGAAGCCGACCACTGGCTCTGTTCCCACCGGGCACTGAGAACAGACTATTAACATGTGACATGTTATAACTATGGCGTACGCGCATGGGGAAACATGTTTGACAATTTAACAGTAATGTGTCAGCGTTATCATAAGCGTAATCATCAGTTCACATTCTTATTACTTTAATCAACATGTGACAAACTTGTTTGGACCCTTGTTGGAGTCTTAGCTTCTGAGGGAGCAGCCTGTTGCATTGAAGGAATGTGTGTTTTGGGTTTGTTCTAGCTCAAATATCAATACTCTTTCTCCAGCATCGCTGACTCTACCTTTGAAGTATTTCCAATACAGTTTTTAATAAAAGAATAGTAATTTTGTCTGTTGGGGCTCAAAACATGTCACACCCACTTTGTTTACACGTTGTGGAATATACAATACAAGTGTGGTGGTTGTGCACCTGTTCCATTAGAGTAGAGGCCACCGGTGCAGGGCTCACAGCCGGTGTCGTTGGTGACATGGAAGCCCGGGTTACAGGGGGGGCAGGGCTGCACCTGCCCCGCGGCAGGTAGCTTCACCGCTCCGCTCAGCTTCTCGTTGCAAACCTTGGGCTCAATCCATTTGTACATGAGCTGGGTCTGGCACACACACGCACACACCCAAACGCAAACACACACATGCACAAACGCGCACACACACACACACACACACACACAACAAGCGGGGAATTAATGCGTGCGAGAAGTTGCTGGTCGCTCATGGTTGATGGAAGCAACCCACACATGATTTATATTAAGGGAAACCTAATACACACACCAGATGGACACAGCCAAGGTCGGCTGATCCGTAGACACAATAAGAGCCAATAAAATTGCAAATAAAATAAATAAATACTGCATCGTCAGCAGTATGCAGATAAGACAGCAAGACAACCATTACTAGACTACAGATGTTTTAACAACAGTAACATTCACTAGAATGGTATAGTTTGATGAAAAAAGCATAATAGATATTGATACATTTGTTTAATGTCCGTGAGAAATAATCATATTCTCACATTTGTACTTGTACAATGAGAAGGACAAATGCCAGTTAGATGGCTAAAGGAACATCTGCCTACAGGTAAATGCTTTTATTATTTTTACCCTACATGTCCTATCTTGTGTAATACATTGTATCTTATTCATTTTTTGCAATATGGTTCTATTGTTGATTAAATACAATTTTACAATTCCATCCATTGTTTTGTTATTTCATTCATTTCTTAAATTGCATTTGGAAAAACTACTTTGAGCTGCAAACGAAAAGTATTATTATTATTGTTTTTATAAACTTAATAATTAATTTATTTATGTATTTTATTTCTATTCCCACCCCTCACAATTGCGCTGTGTACATAATCCACTGTTCACTCTCCTTGACCTCTATGCATGTCACGTAGGTTCTCACAGTACCTCTCCCTTGGAGTCACATGGCGTGTGAGTGTAGAAGAAGTCACTGTTTGTGCACGCAGGCCTCTCCTTGCAGCTGCCCGAGCCGGCGTCTGGGTGGGTTCAAGCGGGCGTGAAAGCAGGCGGTGAGTATGAGGGACGGCACACAGCTCACATTAAGATCCACTGACACACCGTAAGCCCCATTGCTACGCATGCAGCGCTATTACACACCTTTATTTGCATGTAGATCGCCTTGCCTTTGTGTGCAGTGACATGTAAATGCATGTTTCTTGTGTGTGCGTGTGCGTGCGTGTGTATGTGCGCACGTGTGTTTGTTCTGTGTGATCTAGTGACAGTCCATCCCTCAAGAGCCGTATCGTCTTTCATATCGTTTGCGTGTGTGTGTGTGTGTGTGCGCGCGCGCGCGTGCGTGCGTGCGAGAGAGTATCGTCTTTCATATCGTTTGCCTCACATGTGGAACAAACATACCTGCATATTTGTCTTCGTCACATTGCTGGCACACCGTGGCGCCCTTATTGGAGAAGGAGTCAGCCGGGCACAGACTGCAACGCGCAGATCCTGGTTTGACACTGTATGTGCCTGGCTTACAGCGGAAGCACTCTGACGTGTACGCCACCCCTGATAATGACAACGTCAAAATAAAGTGTTTCATTTGTGTGCTGTATTTGCCAGTGAGATTCCCTTCTGTGCCCAAGGCAGGGGAAGCAGCAAAAGACTCCCCATAGGGTACAGAACAGAGCAAGCATTAATGACAACAACAATAGCATAAAAGAGTTGCAATGGGGCGGTGGACGTTCAAGGAAAGGGTAGGCTTAGCCATCTTAAATAAGCTGCCCTGGGCGATTTGGCCAATGCATGTAAAGCAGCAACCAGCTGGTTCAGTTCAGATGATAAATAATCTAGGCTATCTTGACTTCCCTGAACTAACGCTGTGCTCAATTTAAGATACTACCCATATTATATGTAAATGTGGTGGTTAGGCCAGTTGTTTACTTATGGTATTCTCTTTTACTGTGGCTAGCTGATCCTATGCACTGTAAATAAACGTTCAATCCTTTGAACGTAAAAGGCTAAAAGGTGGGTCCTTTAGCAGGCAGAACACACAAAGCAAATCCAATTACCTGAGATGGCAACATTTCTCAGGAGCACAGGTTTGACAGCCCCCGCCGTAAAACCGTATCTGGTGGTCCTCCAGTATAGCACATTGCTGCCTTTGCTCAGCTGTGCCTGTGTAGTGCGAAAATGGGAGTCATAAGATTAAGGCCCCCCCTACACACACGCAACCAAGCGCTCCCTGTGTTGTCGGGCCAGTGTGAAGGAGAGGCGTGCGTACGTTGTAGTGGCTCCAGTCACTCCCTGAGCTCTTCATCGACCGGCTCTCAGAATCTGTCGATTGGCACTGGTCGTTCTGAACCTGGCAGACAGAGAGAGATGGGGTTATGTGGCGCCACCCCAGAATGCCAGGTGTCTGCCCTAGGTCACCGTTTATTTCTATTGTGGCGGTGAGAGGAAGGCAATGGGGGAAAGGGGTTAGCCTTGCAAGACCATCCTGATCTGTCACTATAATCAGCATGGAGAGCTTGGAAAGCGTTGTACTTCTGTGCGGTAAACCCAGTGTGTGTGTGGCCAAACAGCAGTAGCTATTAGCTTTAAGTATTAGCATTATCATTAGAATGAGCTATTAGCTATTAGCATTAGCTATGAGCAGGCCTTAGGTGTTACGAAGGCGACTTGAAAGCAACTCGAAAACAACAATTGCGGACCCTACAGAGGTTAACGTAGATGCTGCAATATAGAGCAAAGCAAGGTTCACATGTTCATCGATCACCTTTTTTTCACCTGCCTTTTAAAAACAGTTTCAATGGATGCATGAGCTTATGAGAACCGCGGGGGGAGGAGGAGGGGGAGTTTTTGTTAAGGGACAAACCGACGGAATATACCGATTAACCAAACACAAACCAAAACAATGATAACGCTTACAAAGAACTCAAAGTAGATGCTGTTGTCAGGGTAGAAATACTCAAAGGACACCGTTCCAGCTTTTTTCAGGTTCACCGCGTAGGACAACGTGGCGCTGCACTCGTCTGTGTTTGAGGCTATGTGATCCTCCCTGGGTATCCAGGTGGAGCTGGAACCAAAACAACACCAACATGCCTCAGCAGCACTCCAGCTAGCAGATGCTTTATTACATAGCAAACAATACACCAATTTATAATAATACATCTAAATTAAAACACTCAAGGACAAAATATATATAATATCTTACTACTTTTCTGTGCATTAAAATACACAGTATATATTTACATTTACATTTATAGCATATTGCAGACTCTTTTTTCCAAGGCAACTTACAAACAGTACATATGTCAATAGTAGCTCAGTAGAGGTGATGGTACACCTGTTGTCATAGGCAACCAACATTCTGTTAGTACAATGACAGTAGCTTGTCATCGGGGATAACTATGTTATACTGTACATTTACAACATTGTCTAATATACCAGGAAATAGTTGCTACATATAATATTCACGGTATATATTAGTAAAGTACTTACTTGGAGCAGTTTGTGTGGGCGGCTCCCTCATTGATGTGCATGCCATGGGTGGCAAAGCCAGTTGGCAGCGCACCCCATTCATCAATGGACACGCTTGTGCCAAGCGAATATGTCCCTGCAGAGCAGTTCTGACACTGCTGGCTCCTCATGTCAAGAAACTCTCCCTGGTTGCAGGAGAAGGCTTCGGGGGAGAGAAAGGGGGGGGGGGGTTCAAAAGAGCTAGTTATTATATAGTTCTATGGTACTAGTCAAGGGGCTATAATGTGCAAACACGCTGTTCGATAGGATGATGATATAAGATACAACAGGGTACTCACTACAATGTGTGCCTTTGACTGGATCTGGCAGGCCTGTGCATGTGAATTGCTTGTTGGGAACAGCCACTCTCCATCGTGAGCCCAGCACATCACATTCTGTGTATTCAAAGTGGTAGTTTGACTACAAGGGGAGAACACAGATCAGATTGTTACACGACTTGCTTGGTCCCAAACAACATACATCGAGGTGGATGACAGAAGCTCAAATGGTTATAGTGGACTGGACAAAACATTATGTTAATACACAGGGTGTAAATCGTGCCAAAATAAATTCTCTCAAAACATGATGCTGTATGCTAAGTGTTACGCTTCTCATGAAACCAAGCCAAACCCACTTTTCAAATACAAGGCTGACAGCAATGTTTGCCTAACGTCTTTCTTAACTGGTGTGCAAATCTCCCCCACCGAGGATTTGAAACAACTCTATAACACTTAAATTGCCTCCAAGGTTTATTTACTTAGCAATAGGTAGACCAACCTGATTAGTCCAGTCCTTCTGTAAACAGTTCATCTCAACATTGTTCCAGTTTTTTGCTGTAGATGTTGATTATACTGCTGTTAGAGGTAGTCGTGATATAGTAAGTGAGTCCTATAAACACACATACCTATTTTGTATTCTCATTAGATTAAAGAGTCTCAGACAAACCTTCAGTGAAGCTAAAGCTTTACTGTATTCAGTTATTTTGAAGCAATTGCTAATAGTGGGTAGTAGGCCTACGCTTATCAGGATTACCCAAACAAACACAAAGACACAGGGGATTAATAGTTAACAAAAGCACACAGTCAGATGCAAATGCTCCTCTGCGCTTGTGTTTTTGATTAGTGCTGCTACATTAACAGTTGTTAGGGTATCGTGTGAACAACGGTTCAGCTGGGTGGATTTGATGTACAAAATGCATACAAATGGGAACCTCCTCCAGTTTAATCACCTCTTTTATATAATCTTCACAGAGCCATGGCAACAGGACACTGACCGGTGATGTCTCATGGCCAAATTACTGCTAATGGCAGGCAACAAATACACCTTGTGCAAAAGGCTTTGCCTGTAACATACTCTATAATCTCATTCACCTTGAAATGTAGGTGTTCCAGAAAGTTACAAGCTTCCACATTGGCCATGCTTGATAACTTCCAGTCATGCACATACAGGTGGCATGAGAGAATGCTGATAAAGATGTTTCTGTATTATCACATTATAACTGTAATGCAAATAGGTTCATGGAGAGTACAGAGGCAGATTATAGCTGTGTGGAGA
Organism: Typhlichthys subterraneus; assembly: GCA_027564835.1. Taxonomy (NCBI): domain Eukaryota; kingdom Metazoa; phylum Chordata; class Actinopteri; order Percopsiformes; family Amblyopsidae; genus Typhlichthys; species Typhlichthys subterraneus. Next base: position 13,095 of record JAODUH010037356.1, read on the forward strand.
TGTTTCTGCAAGGCTCTGGTATTAATAAACTTTGCCAGTAGTAAATAGCAGTAGTAAGTAAATCAAATAATGACATAACGCCTTATACTTCAGCCAGTTAGGCTAACATGTGTTCATTTCCCATGGGCTCTACTCATAATGAATGTGTGGGCATCAGGTTAACTAATATTTTTAATGTGAATTCTTCTCAAATATATCTGTGCAGTGCAGTGTGTTTGTGATAAAATTGCAACTCAAATAGTTGTGACTCTCTGGCAGTAATAAATTATATTTATTGCTTTATGGGTATCGGTGCTGTGATGGGAAGCAGCTGTAGATATGTCAGCTATTAAATTTATTCAGGTTTCCCAGAGCGGCAGCCCTCTAAACAGCCCTATATGGCTGTTTGGAGTCCTATAAGACATGTTAAAATAGTATGTTATACAGGCTTTCCCATCCCAGATGGTACAACAGCCTGAACTCTTTCCCCATGCATTTTTTTTCCTTCTTCTTCTTAAATAGGCCTACTGTTTTCAACCCTAAATGTACATGTGCTTAGACTAGGCCTACTCTAAATAATTTACAATACGATACATGTGAAAATATTTGGCTACACAATGAATGAGCAACATTCAACATATTACATGTTTTAAGATAATGTAAGATACCGTAGCATAATCACCAAGGTATTAATATGGCAACAAGTTCTGCTCACCTCTTTACAGATGGGCAAATCCGCATAAATTCTAACACAGACCAGCCACAAGAAGCAACACCAGTAACCAAGGCCCGGCTGCTGCATCGTTGCCTCGAGGTTCCTCACACTGTAGTAATGCCACGACAGAGGTGAATAGGTGATACTAGGAGGCGTGGCTCCACTCTGAGCGCAGGTGGACTGGTAGGTGATTGGCTATAAAGAGCTCTTCATGTCACTGAAACATATTATGTTTTATCAGTTGTAGAGCTTGATTTTGTGGGAAGTTGAAAAAGTAGCCTTAATAACGTCCTAGCAAAATAATGGTCATTGCTAAATTGGCTAAATCTGTAGGCAGGATTTGGAAAGCTAGAGAAAAGAACTAAAAAGTTATATTATAAATCAACCTAAAACCCCACATCACGCTTCTGTTCCCTCTGGAACAGAAGATGGTTTCGCCACTGCGAAGCCCATATTCCTGTTGTAAGGGTGCCAGCTTCAATGTGATTGACAGGCAATGAGGCAACGTTAATTTCGTGGGACCAATCAGGACAAATAGGACATGATTGGTCAAGATTCTTCGGAAGGGAAAAATGTACACGACTTCTATAGAAAACAGGGGCACGTACACGTACGTGTTCCCACTGAGCATTTTGTTTTTTGATAGCTGACATTCTATAATTTCTAACATATTACACTAATAGTCCATAACTCTTACCCAGTAGGCCTACAGCCGATTTATTGACTCATTAACGTCATTAACTAACTAACGTTGGGTTTAATGATTTAAACATTTCTTATACACATGTATTTTATATCCTGCATCCACAGCGCACACGTCAATAACAGAATAATACTATCTGAATTGTAATGGGAGAAATAACTTTAACTAGAGGTACTTTAATTAGAAAATTGTTGTTTATAGACGCTATATATAATGTATACAATATTGGACCTTAAAAACAGCTTTAATGAGTTGTAATATTAAACAAAGCCATGGCTCAGAGGATTCAACTGTTCTTTATTGAATCTGAATTCTAGTAACATAAGAAAACTGAATAAACTTTAATACATTTCCCCACAAATTGTTCAGTCGAAAAGATGATATTTAAAACATTTCAAAATTAGGTAGCAGCCCTCCAACAGGCAAGAAACAAATATATACACAACAGTAACATTTTGTAATTAAAATTAATATAAACATTTAGGTAAATTGTTTAAATGTAATTAAAACTTTAATTAAAAACCTTACACACTTATTTTGGGCTTCACAACCTGAACATAAATAAAATAAATTGAAACAGTGACAGCTGCAGCAACAATAAGGCAGAGGGATTCAAACTCTGGACTTTCTTCGGTTTCTCCTCCTGATGAAAGCCCCGACATCCCAGCTGGTAGGGGGGAGCATGTGAGGCCCATTTGTGACAAATAGAATGGTCATTTCCTTATCGTACATTAGGTTCTGCAGGAGCTGATGGCGAACAGACACGGTGGAAGTCAACAGAGTTAACATAATGTACACACAGAGGTTCTCAAGCATGATTCAATATGGCTTTCTGCCAGTAGTCACGCCAAGCGAACCAACCTTCCAGACCAAAACAAATGCTTTGGGATATGAAAACAAAGATCGGTGGGGCTCAGATTACCACAAACACACACTCACGCCCAGGAAGTGTCCTCGTACTCAATTACTCCACTAAAACATTACACCGACCGTAGTTGTTTGTCGATATACATCCGTTTAAATATGCTATAATGCACCTTTAAAGACTCACCTTGGGCGTTATAAAGAAGTACTGGGAAGTAGTCTCTTTGCAGGCTGTGCGTACCACAATATCGAAGACCCTCCTCTCGTTTATGGGGTCCATTCCCTGTGTAGAGGAGGCAATGTTAAAGGGACAGGATGCTATTTTACTTTGTCCGATCGTGTGCTTTCAGTCTGAACCCAAGCACAATGCTGTACAAGGCTAAAAAAGTAGCCCGTTTTGTGCCAAAATGCCAAGATGTTTTATTAGATTACATTTTATTAATTACATTATTAGATTACATGATATTAGAATATAAATATTTACACACCATACAGACAATAGCTGTAGTATTTTAGTGTTTCTGACAGCCAGGCATCGAACGTATGCGGAGCGGAATTCTTTTTTTTTTACTGGCTACACCTGCTGTGCAAGTACGTATTTTAGAGTATTTTAAATAGAAGTTTTCTATTTTTACGCTTCTCTGCAGCGTATACGCTCCAGTTACGCACTGCGGAAGTGGGGCATGTTGCAGTTCGATGTAGTCTAGCCATGAGGGAACACACTCTATGGCACTCAAAGGAGAGGTTGTTGTTTTGATAGAGTTTCAAAACATCAACAATCTATCCCAACATCTCTTCTCCAAGCAACCTGACAGGACATCCTACCTTTCCTTACCTCACTGACCAAATCCTCTCTATCCTCAGAGGCTTGGTCCCAGCTGCCTTCAAAACCGCTAGAGTCAGACCGCCGCTCAAGAAACCAGCCCGTGATTAATCTGCTCCCCAGAACTACAGACCAGTATCCCTCCTCTCCTTCCTGTCAAAAACCCTTGAGCGTGCAGTCTCCAACCAACTCTCCCTATCTGGACCCCCAACCAGTTTGGCTTCAAAGCTGCGCACTCTACTCAGACTGAAGCCCTTCATACTGCCAGAACATCCTCCCTCTCCTCAGTCCTCATCCTTCTAACTCAAGTTCAACTCAAGTTTCTTACTCAAATGTTTCGTTTTCTTTCTACCCTACTTTGATGTACTTAGCACTTTAGTATTAGGCACTTAATTATTCAGGCCACTAGGAACTCTGTTGGATGATTTAATGATATATTGACGTTGTAGTAGACATGATGAAAAGATGCTGTAACTATTCTGATATAATATCAGTTGCTTACCCTTATTGGTGTATGACCTGTCCAAATAATGACAAATACTACATGTAAGTCGCTTTGGATATAAGCATCTGCCAAATGCAGGAAATGTAAACAATCTTTCTCTGGCTCGACTGACTCCACCCGTAACCACGGGCGACCAATCCAGCGCGGTAAAAACAAGCCCGCATGAAAAATGTGGCAGAGGTAGAGAGGCGCCCACCTGGTTGATCTCGTCCACCACCCTGAAGGGGCAGCGGTTGAGTTCCTGCAGGGCCATGAGGTACAGCATGGTGGAGACGCTGCGTTCCCCTCCGCTCTGGTGGTGGGCGGTCAGCTCGTGGAGCTGCGTGCTGCTGTGGAACTTCACCCGGATGCGGATGCCATACTTGTCGTACTCCTCCTGCAGGTGGGCAGACGTGCGCCAGTTACTCACACTTGTTGTTGTTATTTATTTTAGTGTTTTATTTGTCCACAAGAGGGCGAGGTGGAGTTGAGAGAAACTGGTTTTCCATAAACTCGCACAGGCACGCAATGAATGTCATGTGACATGAATTGTTGTAATAGGTCAATTTCATTGCTTGGCTAAATAGTCTAGAAGTAAATAAAATAAAAGCGTACCTCGTTTTCCCAGTGCAGATCCACCTCTCCCACGCACTGCATAGAGCGGAAGAAATCACTGAACTTCTCGTTGATCTGGTCCACCAGAAGCTTCAGAGGGTTGAGCCAGCGGTCTTTGGCCTGGGAAGAAGACGGAGAGATGTTAAGGTGGAGACACACAGACACACACACACTACCAGACAGGATTTACACATTTATTAAAACAGTTGATTTAAAAACACACGCCATTTTGTCACCAAGTAGCCTCTATATTGTTGAGGGATAATCAAAAATATATGATCTTATCTATCTATGATCTTATTTAGATTTTATATTTATTATTAATATCACATTATTTCTTATTCACAGTAGACTTGTTGACTGTTTCTCAGAAACAACTACATTCATTCAAGCTGTGCTGGAAAAACAATGGATGAAGCCCAAATAGGCCTAAAGGCAGAAGATTTGTGTCCATTTTCACAGCTGATTTATTACCTAAATTATGAACGGCAGTCAGTCGGAGAAAGGTGCCAAATGTTGCATCCCTACCACTAACTGAAAATGGCTTTGGAGAAACTTTTCAGACAAGTTCATTCATTGCAATTCACCTCTGTAATGTTCTGTCGGTAGGTGTCGAGATTGTTCTTCTTGTCATTCAGGTCTCTCTCGAGGTTTTTGATCTCCTGCTCGCTCTTGTTGTACTCATCCACAACCTGGGGATGTTACGTGAAAAGATAAATATCTGCAGGAACACCAAACAACAGAAACATCTTGCTCAAGGCATGTCAGGGGTTTGAATCCAGGATTTCATCTAAACACTCCAACCGCTCGAAGAATTCTGAATAAAAAGATTAACCGATTGCCAAGATAGTTGCAGGCTTGGAGCCCTACCAAAACAAATAAACGGTCAAAAGTAAAAAGCTTTATTGAAAACCAATCTTACTTTCTCGCTTAGGCCAGTAAAACAGTCTGCTCTAGAGCGCTCTTCGTTCAGCATGGCATCGATCTCATCCAACACGTCAGGCAGTTTACTGAGCGCCTTTGGAGTCAAAACATGCGCAAGTAAACAATCTCAACCAACACATCAAAATCTGATTATATGCATATCAAAATCCAAGAGGTATTTTATAGTCCAGTTCATTTAAATAAAATAGATGTGTTGGAATGCATGCATCCAAGGTACTCCATGCATAAATGGTTTGTTTTTCTTTGCCTGATGGGTGGAACAGGTGTAGGGGGGGTTGTTATCATGTGAAATGCCAACTGCCCTTTGATACTGTAATGTGGTTAAGTGTATGTATGTATGTATATATATATATATAAAAAAAAAATATAAAAAAAAACATATATACATATACATATATATATATATATATATAGTTAAAATAGACTTGAATGTAATAATTAAGTATATAACACAAATTGATCGTTTTACTCCCGCTTTAATAAAAAAGACATGCTGACCGTGAGCAGGTCTTCCGGCACGACCCCACCGGGACCTATGTTGCATATTTCATTGGCTCTCCTCCTCAGGGCTTTGCAGGTCTCTGTTAGATGCATCTTCCTCTGCTCCAGGCGTTTGTACGCATCCTTCAAGGTCGACACAAAGTTGTGACACAAGGTTCTTCACATTTAGGGTGTTTTTTGTATGGTATATCCGGGCCTGGGCAAAGTCAGGCCCGGGGGCCGGATGCGGCCCTTTGAAAAATTATATCTGGCCCGTGGTACATCAGAATTATTTTCTATAATAACACAACATACAATTATTTGACAAACTACTCCATTTACTGCTGCACCTTATAACATTGTATTAAGAGAGAAGATACATGATGTTTTATTATGAAAATGGTGTAGAAATATGAATAAATGTAATACGGATGTTAACAATGTTAGCTATTTTGTGTTATTTTATTTAAAACATTTTAGCATGTTGGGGAAAAAAAAAAAAAAGTATTGTAGCCCGCGATGTTCTTTGACATTTTCAATGTGGCCTCCTCTGTGAAAAAAATGCCCACCACTATATTCTGATGTATTCTCTTTCCCTAGGTGCTTACAGTCCTTTCAAAGTTCTTTAGAGTATTTTATGTACTCCATAGTATTATTTTTCTTACGATATACTGTCGATTCACAACACCATTGTCATTGCTCAAATGCTTGTGCAGTGATGTTATGGTGCACTATTTTAATAAGCACCCTTTTCTCTCATCAGCATCACCAATATGGATCAATGAGGTAAACCTCTACAAGATCAGATATGCATGTTCTAGTGTGAGTACAATTATATAGATTTTATGTACTCGCCAACATTATGTTTTTGTTTTTTTAAACAGTGGTTTGACGTCCTCAGCAACTGTTACGGTAATATAATAATATGTGCAAACAAAAACATTTTGCTTAGTTATTTTAAGTTTTATTGAGGTTTATTTTAAGTAAAGCAGATGACGTTGTCATTATACTCTTTGTTTGTCTCGCTCTGGAATGGGCCCATATATATGGGCAGCGAATCACACATAAGCTTAGCATGCAACTTTAAATGTGTTATTTCTCTAAACCGGTTTGTGCGCACGTTTTTCTGAAGTATGCATAATCGATGAACAAAGTAATCAAAATACTTTTATTCACACTGTTGCCAAACTTCACGTGAAACTAAAGACCCTTTTTCACATGAAAGTTTTGGAGGATTCAGAATATTGTTAACTTGGGCAACATTAGATACATGTCATCTATTGAGCATTTGACTGTGTGTGTGTGTGTGTGTGTGTGTGTGTGTGTGTGTGTGTGTGTGTGCCTTACATCCATGGCTCTGAGCTCAACAGCAGCTTCGTTGAAGTCGGTCTCCAGCTTTGTTTTCTCGGCAGTGAGCCCAACGGTCTCCAAAGCCAAATATACCTTCTCCGTGCTCTGTCTGGCTCTCAGCTAAACAGACAAGAAGGAAGGAACTGTTATCCTTTAAAATAATTTGAGAACAAGAGAACTATAATGTCTCCAGTAAAGGCGCCACAATAAACTATGCTACGCACATGAAATAAAAAATAAAAAAGGATTGTGTGAGCTCATAGAAGCAATACAGCAGGTGATCAAGCACAGGATTTTGCATGGATCAACATCGTGTGTAGTGAACAAACTTTACATGATGAGCATTTTGTGCTTTTGAGTAGGCTCTCGTTAACAAACAGGATTTGTTGAGACTGTTCGAAATGTAATACCACGTCCAGTAAAAATATAAAATATAACATCGTATGTTACATCGTAATATGCTATTATATGTCACCTGGGGTGACATCTGACCTGTGATCACGTGTGTGGGTTTACAGAAGATAGAATGTTGGAGTTCACCTTTATAATGGAGCTTTCAAGTGACCAGAAACAATTTAGAAAGATAGAAATGCCAGCGTATCCACAGAAACTCAACAGCCCGTACCTTCATTTGAGCCAAGAACTCTGTGACTATGGACAACTTCTGAGAATTGACGGCTGCGATTTTGGCGTTTGCTTCTTCCTCATACTTCTGCAGGTCTATTGCACTGTTCTCCATATGTCTGAGACTACAGACATACAATACAGTACATACAGAATACAGTTACTTGAGCTACGATTACATTACTTGAGTAAACAATTTTGTACGTACATGAACTATCACAATCACGACAAGTCAAGTCCCTTCAATTCAGACACACACCTGTCCTGCTTGGCGCTAATTTTCTGCTCCAGTTGTCTTTTCTTGAACTTCTGCTCAGAGAGACGCTTCTTCTCGGCCCGCAGCTCATTATCTTGGTGCTCCAGCGTGGAAGCCGTCTGCTGCAAGGTTCTCATCTTCTCGTTGATCTCCTTTAACCTCAGTTCACACGCCTGCAAAAGCAGAGGGCAGAGGAGAATGCAATCCCTGGATCGTTCATCCGCTCTTCATCCTCACCCACAATGCCTCATTCTTGACCACTCCGTCAAAGAATAGCTTTATAAAACGGCCTCCGCATCCACTCAATCCACTCAAACAATGAAAATGTTTGTATGAGGTGGGGGGGGGGGGG
>JAODUH010037376.1:0-21278 GCA_027564835.1 Typhlichthys subterraneus
AACATTTAGGTGCATCTATCATCACACCGGTGATTTCTTTTTAATCATTGTCTTACCTACCTTGTAAAAAAACGAATATCTATCTGAGCCAGCAAAACGGTGAATGCCAAACCACTGCGAACTTCTTCCGAACAGCTCCGAAGCGCCAATAAAGCTCGCGAGATCAGGATCGTATCACGAGGATAGCCAACTACATCAATCAGAGACGTCGCTTTTACAATTTAGGATTGTGGATCCTGCAGTAGTTATCCGTGACATCGCGAATAAATCATGTTTATTCACAGCGTAAAATGCAGTTATTGACGCGCCCACGCCCAAGCATTGCATGTTCTGCCTATATTGAAATGCATTCAACGCTTTATCTATTTATTCACAGACCTTTTTTTTTACAAACGGGGTGGTACGGCAGTATCCTAAATGTACAAAAGCTAAACTTTTACCCGTAAAACCAAAATATGTTTGTACCAAAATCAGTTTGTACATTTGAATGTATATTTTGGTACTTTATCCATATTAAGTAGCCCTACAAATTACACAAATGTAGGCCTACCCCAAATTATGTTCTCTTTTATAGTAGCTGTAATTTTTTTTTGCAGGCTACCTTTATGGTACCACGTTTGTAGACTACCTTTATCATACAAGTGCTACGGTACTATTATGTTATGTTGATGATAGTCATAGACCAAATGAAGCTAGAGCTCCAAAAATAAACAAAATAAAATAATACTAAAATAATAAAACATATAATTTATAAAGTACAATATACAGACCAATAGTTTATCTTTTCAATGTGCCTTTTGGATGGCACTGTAAATAAGTAACTTATCCTATAGTTGCACAGCCTGTAAATTATGTCATATGGGCCTTCACTGGGCTTTAGCCGTCGTCTCTAGCCTACAGTAGGCTACTATAGTCGCACTCGGTCGCGCTATCAAAATCAACACCATTTGTTTTCACTCCAGCTCATGCAGTAATGCGCCAGCCTAATATCTCCGCGTCACTTCCTTACCCAATGCCCATCCCTTAGGAAAAAAAAAAGAAAATTCACACAGGGAAACGACGGTAAAAAGAGCAAGGAATCTTTCGGTAGAAAGCTTTAATATATATCCAGATGAACATTTGGATAAGGGACCATTCCAAGCAGCAACATTTATACTTTTAAGTAAGTTTGTATTACTTTTTTATGATAGTCCTGTAACTTGAGTCATTTCAATATTTCACCACTTATTTCTACAACCTCCTAGGAATTGTTACATTTTATATTGATTACTATAATTTCAGTTATAAAAACAGTTTGATAAATGGCCTCAGCTATGTTGGGGCTATATAACGACCTAAGGCTAAGGCTATGTGCGTAACATAACTCAATTACATAAACACAATCTCATCACACCCACACATCAGGTTACTCAGAATTATAGTTATAGTTCATTATAATAATATATAGCCTAATATTTAAAGTAAATGTTTTATGGCTGTGTTGTAACAACCAATAAACAGAATATAAATAATCTCTGTAGACTACATATCATTATTTGTAACAGCCTAATATCAAATTTGCTTGCATAGCTATCTAAGGCTACATTATTTGGGGTTGGGGATGCTATTAATTTAATGTATCTTACTGATGAGCTATATATTTTCTTCCTGATAGCCTCAGTTAAGTCTAGAGAGAAGTATGTGCTTGTGAATGTTGTTTCACATGCAAGTCCCAGCATGGCCTTTATTGCTGTAACAGTGCCAAACAATTCACTCGTTTTTTATAGTATTGCACAACTGAAATTCTGGTCAGTGGACAAAGGCTAGTATTTCATTAGTATGCTACATCTTTGTATTTAGACGACTGCAGTTTATGGTCAGTGCTTCTTTGTTTTCTTATGTCATTGTTGTTAAACTACAAAACACTGGCTTTACATAATGCATATTTCAACATTTTACCTATATATACACTGTAGACATCAGCATAGCACAGAAGTAACAGTCTATGAGTGTGTGTACTGTATATTCTTGCCAATGAAGTGCTGTCATGCCATAGTTCTGTCTTCATTAAAGCAAGATTCAAATGTTATGAATTTCCCTCTCCTTTACTTTCTGTTACTGTTACTAGTAGTCATGCCTCGTCACAAATCGTCAAGGGCTCCTCGCCTGGACCCTACCATGATCTCAGCCCCCCTGGGGGACTTCCGCCACACAATGCACATTGGAAGGGGAGGAGATGCCTTTGGTGACACCTCTTTCCTGTCAACACATGGCCCAAGCCCAACCAGCTCTGACCTCGGGGCTCCTAGAATGGTGCCAGATGGTGATGATTCTCAAATGCCCATCAGCCCTACAGAGACTTTAACAGACAGTTTGGAAAGTCTGCCGAACAATGAACTTCAGCACTATGAGTCTGTTTCTTCATTGACCTTAGACCTTGATCTGGGCCCGTCTATCCTGGGAGATGTACTTGGAGTGATGGATGGTCTGGGGCTGGATTCTGAGTGGACAAATACCACTGGCGATAAAGTGTATGGTACCAACAGCAGCGACACCACAGTGGAAAAGAAACTGGGGAACATGATGTCAGAGGAAGTATCTCTAAGTGTGCAAAACAATCTGAACGGGAAGATGTCTGGGATGGAAGGGATTTGGACTGGAGATAAAGGAGAAGGATGGATAACAGCTGATAATGTGATCAAGTCAAAAGGGTCAAGGCCAAAAGTTAGATTCAGTGATAAACGAGAGGAGATTATTCGGCAACCATCTGAGGAGGAAGAGGGGCAAGCGTTCGATTTCCAGGAAGGAGATGAGTTGTCGTGTCACAGGCCAATGGTAGGTCAGTGTGAGAGAGATACCTACCTAGATGGTGACCACAAAGGAATGTTAAACAATAGCAAAGGAGATATGCCACCTAGTCCCACCTCATCACATAGCTCAGAGTATGAAGAAATAACCCCATTGGACAGGAGGGGGGTTGACAATTGCCATTCAGAGACAGATTCTGAAGAAGAGGAAGCAGGACACAGTGGAAGAGGCTACACGTTTGAAGACGAATTTGATGATGAGATTGGTCTATAGGAGGCAGACATATTTAATATGAAAAATATTTACTATAAGGTAAATACAAACTGTTCAACTGGAAAACATTCAAATGTTTCCTGCATTTAAAAAAAAAGTTCAGACATTTAAAATTGTGTCACTTTGAGCAGAAAGGAGAACATTTTTAGGTTGAGAAGTTACAATGAAAGATATGTGGCACTTTGGTTCATTTTAAGTACCTGGGAGTTTTGCTGTGGAAAAATGTTTAATTGATGCAGTAGTCAGAACTGTAAATGATTTCATATTTAGTTTAATATGTAAAATATTTTGTAATATCCAAAGTGCTTATTACATTTGTAAAATAGTTTTTATATTATGGTACCTTAAAGGGAGCTGTGTACTTATATTACCCTGTCCTAAAAAGTTGATTTCAAGTTTTGCATGTTTCTTTTATGTCAATGGTGTGTGCAGTGCATCCAACTACAATCTGTAAGATCCTTAAACCAAAGAAGAAAGTTATCAATTGTTATGTTCTCCATTTGAAATAGCATTCCAAATATATATTGCAAATTACCTCTGGCATTGATCAAATATGTTATGCATTTACCATGTTATTAAGTGTCACCCACCCCCACCCCCTGCAGATATGGCGATATGGCCACCTGACGATCTTGGAATTTAAGTTCCTTTCAAATTGAGGATGCGGATTAAATATTTCTTGTTTAATGCCTCTGCCACAATGCTAGTTTAATTCTGTATAAGTGAGATCACTACAGAAACAATAACGTTCATCTCATTAAGTTGTTAATGCTGTAATTGAGATACAGAATTGAACAGCTCATCTCAAAATGCTGACAACAAGTGCCTGTGTTTTTGTGAAAATTGTGCCGTGGGTTCAATGGAAGTGAAATTAATAAATCATTACTGGGAATTAATGTAGATGTAATCGTAATGATATGTTTCTCTTTAAAATATATTCAGATATTTAGTATTTCCACCAGATTATACTATACAAAAGAAGGCGTGTCTTGGGGTTTTGCATTTTATATTTTGAATTAGACAAAAAAAATAAAAAAATAAAATTGAAAAAAATAAAAATAAAAAAGTGTATATAAAGCCAAGTAAATTTAAAATGTTTTGAAAAGTTTTATTCCTAGTATGGAAATAATACATTTGAAACTGAAAATCTGTAAAACATACACGAGATAAAGAGTAAAACCCAAAATTGGATTTTTAATGACAAGCTAATGTCATTACAATTAGGTCATTACCCTGATGTTTTACCCAAAGCAATTTACAAGGTCGAGGATTACAACTCAAATCAGTTGAACATCCAATTGGATATCAAATACCAAGACCATGCTATTCTGCTCACTAAGAGCGAAAACAATTGCTGCATGGAGTCAAAAGGTTATATACAATAATAACAGCTCCAAAACATATTTGAAGAAAAACCTCAGTCATACATCCAAAAACTGCCGTCATTCAAGCTCTCACATACACACTAAACAGATATTGTCCTGAAAATGTTGAATCCTGACAGAGCAGTGGAGACGAGCACACCAGGTAGCTGTGGATGCCAGTGGATCTCTTTGACCTCAGACTGACCCTGGTGTAGGAAGAGCAGCTGGGGAGGCAGGTCCTTCACCCCCTCTGCCTTTGCGCCCACTTCACACGACTCTACCGAAAGATCCCATTGGCTGACAACATCATCTGCTCCAGCAGCAGCAAATACACTGGAGTCTACAGGGCTCCATTCGACAGAGGTGATTGGAGCACCGTGCTGCTTGAAGTTGGCTACTGGCCCTCCCGACTAGAGTGGGGGGGTGGGGGGGGTGAATAAAACAACTCACAACATTAATAAAGATAAAGTAAAGAGGATTAAAGAACAAAACCTAATTAAATCAGAAAATGCACTGCAATGGGAAGATTAAATTAGTTTAAGGGATATAAATAGACAGAGAGATCTCTCTCTCTGCCATGATAATAGACTACCCAAGACTGAGTGCTGTAATAAAATCAAAAGGTGCTTCAACAAAGTATTAGTTTAAGTGTGTGCACACGTATGCAACCAGGTTAAAGGTTTTTATTTTAAATGTTTCCCCTCGAAGATTTCAGTTTGATTTTCAATTGAATAAGTCACATTAAAGGGGGAAACGTTATGACATGATTTATCTTTGTCTCATTCTTTTACATCACAAAAACCTGGAATTTTAACAGGGGTGTGTAGACTTTTTATATCCACTGTATATAGATAATGTGTCTAAAGCTCATCTTTTGGGCATGGCATTCCCGTATGCAATGTATACATGCAAGAGAATAATACATTAACAGAATTTGCTTTATCACCAAGTTGCACAACATTGCCCGGACTGTCACATTTATTTTCTGTTAATGAACTACGGTCTGCTACATCTGGAACCCGTAAATAACTATGTTAACATGTTCCCACCAGTGACATTACGTTTTATGTTTGTTTTGTTGTACGGGGTAGGCAAGGTAGGACCTGCCTGTATTAGCGGGCAGGTCCTACCTTGCAAAATAAGAAAGTTTCTTTAAATATCAAGAAAATATAAGAAATTTATTTTAATATCAATCATAGATTTTCTTAAAATCGTTGGCAATATGACTGGTAGCTGCTTTCCCCCCCATATATTATGTATCAACGAATGGCTTAAAACACAGCCGTCGGTTTGCTTTTGGCAAAAAGGGGAATTCCAACAATGCACACATACTACTCTAATGGAGTTTGAGATGATGCAATCTTTGGATAGGTGTATTGACAATACATTAAACAGTATATTAAAAAAAATAAAATAAATACCTGAAACTGACGCAGATCCCACACTTTTAAGAGGCCATCGTCTCCTCCTGAAAGCAGAAATGGTTCACTCTGATTCCAGCTTATGACGTTGACATCTGCCGAGTGTGCTTCATTAGCTGCGAGCATTGAATTTAGTGGGGCACGGATATCCCAAATACGAATCGATTGATCCACTGAACAGGATGCAAAAACCTGACACAAAAGGAGACAGTGTGCAACTTTCAGATTGCATGCTTACAAAATAAAGCACGGTTGCTACAAATCATTCCACAGCATCAGCGGCCAATGCATCCAGTAATTTGACACAGTGTCAAAGTGGCATCTGCCTCAGTATGACACACAAGAACATTGCTCCTGAGACATGCCGTGGCTTCAGTAGGCGACCACTGCAGGTCCTCCACAGATTTGCTGTGTGAGGCGTAAGGCCGCTGATCCACCTTCCACGAACTGCCCCCTTCCTGTGGCTCCCACACATGTATATTCTTGTTGCAGTCACCGCTGACAAGACGGCCTGTAAGCAGCACAATAAAGTGTTTAACTTTATTAAACAATGTAAAATGATGCAGTGTGTGGAAATGTAATAAAAATATATAAAATTGTGACTTTAAAAGGGTAATTCACAATTAATATGGTCCACAACCTGCTTTACCCTCTGCTATACAAATATGTGAATTATGCACCCCACCAGAAATCTACATAATACTTGAGAGCACTTATCAATAATAATGTATACACAACATATAATTAAGGAATAACTATACTTCTAAACACTGAACTTCCGCTTCACAGCAAATAAAATAGAATATGTACTAGCAACATTTGCTTTTGTAATGTTATTCTTCCATTCATGTTTTTACTTGAATGGAACTGTTTTGTGAAACACAAAACAGACTGTGCATTATCAGGCCAACATTAGAATGTTATGCTACACTGTAGTGCAAGTTCTTTTGTTATTATCCATGTACTGCATGACTTGCTTACCGGGGACTTTAGGTGACCAGTCAATAGCAAAGCCTTCTGTCATATGGCCAGAGAAACTGAATAGGGGTGTTGCTTCCTTTTGAGTTTTAATGAAGGATGCCATGGCAACAGAACTGTGGACAGCTTCCAACTGCTGTTGCAGATCAAATATTTCTACCTGGTTTTTCTCAGACCACACTGCAGCCAATGACTGCTCTCCACGTTGGGTCACCTAAGATTAATGAACACAAAACTAAAGTCAAGTCAAGTCTATTTGATTTACAAACAACATGATAGCTGTCAATTTTCATTATGTACAAATATGGGAAATACTTTCATAGAAATACTAGGTAACAGCCTACCCTGACTCTGTTAATTCCTCCATAGTGTGGCAACATGGCCAGTTCCATCAATGGTTTCTTGTCTTCGTCTTCATCATCACTTTCTTCATCACTACTCTTTTCCTCTTCATTCTCAGTCCCGTAAAGGTTATGCATGCGCATGACAAGAAGTCTAACAGAGGGCGATTTGTGCACTATGAGCGGAAACACGACTTCAAGAAAACGCACACTAATCCTTTCAATCCACAATGTAACGTGTAATGTGTAGCCTTCTGGAAACATACCTATTTCTAAGAGCAGTGTCAGCTTGTGTGCCAGCACAGAGCAACATTGACACAGGGTATTGCTCCCGTCCATTTCCATCTGCATCTCTTAATACGTCGAAACTCAAACACGGCGAACCTATAGTATAAGAATATAAATTAAAATTTCAAACATTGGGGACTTTCGTTGATATTCGAGTTCACGTCTCGGTTATAGATGCACAGTATATTGCTGTGCAAGCCATAACTGTGTATCCGTACTAGACTTGATCTTGCCTGTTTTGCACTCATGGTACATTCGGTAGGCCGAGCGGTCCATCTCCAGCTCTTCTCCAGGCTGAAGTGGCTGTAATCCTGGGATGTACACGTTGTTCTCCACCTCTCCTTCCATTCTGCCTTCCTCCATTTCGTCTCCATCGCTGCCAGCTTCGCCCGTGTCCTCCATCTCCCCATCATGGCTAATAAACGTGTCTTCGCCGGGCGCAGACATCTTGTAAACGAAACGACGCCTATTTCCGGTACATTTACCACGTGGTTAAAGCAGATGTGAATCTGAGCGGACACATACATACATTGCGTATTTGATCTTCATGTGCCATGTCATTATGCCTACATTTAAAAACTTACCTCGATCACGCAAATTGACCCAAAATGAAGCCTATTAAAATGATTTAATTTCATGACAACTTTACTGGGCAGTAAGCCCAACAACATTTAGTAGGCAAAGTAATTCATCATTCAGTTACCCATACACTTTTCACTTCTGACGTTATGCGTTCCCTGCACTCCCACCCCTGGAATTCAGAAATTCCACTGTCTTGCGTAGGCTAAATTGGTGCTTCTGCCAAGAGCAAATCTAGCCAATTACAGCAAGATAGATCGGAGTAATCGGGTTTTCTATACATAGGCCAACCATAGCAATGTTTTATAGGCTGGAAATGAAATGAAATTAAAATGTTCGTTTATTATTTCTTAACTTTCACAAGCATATCCTATAGACAATTGTAGGCTAAGGATGGCAGCCCGCATGCTCTAGCAGGATTCTGGCTGAAATGACTTGTTTGTGCAGAGCACTGCAGTCCAGGATGATGGCATTCATTTTGATGCACTTTCGTTTTAGTTGTTAAACCCTGTTTTGAACAAGGGTAATACTTTACACGGTCTAAATTTTTCTTCATGCTAATTTCCCCACAATTCTTTCAATAGGCCACCTCATAGACTATTTCTTCTTAAAGCCTACATGAATGTAGACATTCTCTAAATTCTTTATATGCCTAAAGTAATGTTGAAATCCTAGAATGATCACTTTTCTAAACATAGCACTATAAATATTTTTCAGATTGAAACTAAGTGCACCTGGTGAAGACTGAAGAGGGGTGTAGGACGCGAACATCTGAAATTGTGCCAAATCTTTGAGGTACAGAAAAAATGTGATGAAACAGTATACATTATTAAGACAGATCAGGTAAACACCAATCCATTACTAGATCATGTGCAGTTTGCCTTTGAGACAGCTGGGCTGATTGGTTAAACTGGGCTCCAAGAGGCTCTTGCTTTAGGGACTTGTAGCAATTTGTGAATTATTGCTGGTTGAATGCAATAATATAACCGATTCAGAATTAATCATTAACATTTGCTGTAAAACAAGTTCCAGAGAGACAAATTAGGCAGTTGCAACAGACATATTTTCATCATACCCACAGAGCTGTCTAATTTAAGACAATAACAAAATAAATCCCACATTTATAATTTTAATTATAATTTTAATTTATTATAGATCTATGTACAAAAGTAAACAAAATACTGTATCTTAAACATACATTTACAATCAATGTAAATTGATAACTTTTATATTGATAGAATATTCCTTACACAACAGCATTTAAACTTGTTAGCAGAACATAGCTGGAGCCTGTGGCTTGTTCTAGAACCTATGACTTTACATGTGTTTGATAACTGTTACAGTGAGCTCTTTGGACATTTAATGCAACCTGTGCATTAATCTGTCACTTAATATTAGCAAAGCTTACTGCAGTACACAGAGGCAATATACAATTCATAATTCAGTGCCAGAACATTTTTCTTTTTGCATTTTAGTGTGCATAATTAAAGACATCCATTTGAATAACTATAGTAACATCCATAAGTGCAATCCGAAGAGCAAGGTGCTCCAGACAGAAGCATAATATGCTATGGATCGTGGAGCACTATTAAGGGGCAGTTCAATAATGTCCTGCATCTTCTCATTTATCACTTCCTCCACCTTGCTAACCGCTCGTGTCGTCAAGAGTCTGGCTCTCAACGATTGCTTAACTTCTTTCTGAATAACATATTGGGCCAACGAGGGGAGTGAGCATGTCTGGATCAAAGGAGAGCAGCCCACCTCTACCCACCTGACGAACAGCTCTGAAGTTTGCTTCAGGAGATCCTCTGGAGAGGAGGCGATGATAGGGAGGCGAGAGAGATCCTCCTCTTCTAGGAATCTCTGTGAAAGGAGTAAAACAGATTACTATTTACAGTACACTGGATTGCACATCTGTACAATTAAATCAGAAACTGTGGTTTCTCAGGAATACAAACAATCCTTATTTACAGAGCCTGCTCATGTAAAAGCAACCACACCAGCACACACAAAAACGTTTAATATGTTAAGTTCATACCTCTGTATATTTATTTTTATTTAGAATTATATCCAGTGTTTTTGTGATCTCAACAATAAGGGTCTGATTGAGGTGCTCGTCCCAGAGGTTTGTAAGAAGGGTCTGCCAGGAATCCCTGAGTACAACTGCAGCTGGGAACACACAACACTGGAACAAAAATTTAGTTAATTGTTAATGAACAAATAAAACTAAAGAAATAAGTCTCAGTAACAGGTTGTCACTCTGAAATTATGTATTATCTCAAAGTAAAAAAATATAGTTAGCAGCAGTTAAGATGACCAAGTCTCCAATACTTTACACATGTTGCACCACTTTTTGATATGTAACATATGTAGCATTGCCAGATGTGCATTTACTCCCATTTAAAAATAGGAATAAAATCTATTACAATTAAAATAAAACAAAACAATTACCCCTGGTGCTACGAGACCTATTGTTATTGTGCGAAACAATGTGTTCTTAATTAGCTTGGTTATTAAAATAACTTTGTAGATTATGCAATTCACTCACCGGATTGGCACAGAGCATGGCATTTTTGTAGCGCTGTTCGACATAGTAATCTTTAGGAAATACTGTCCGCTAAGAAAGAAGTTGCAATGGGAAATGTGTGAAATGTGTGCAGATATTAATGCAAGGCAAGCTAATTATTCAGTGAGCTTCATGTAATATTCCATGATGGTAATATATTAGATACCATTGTCGCAGTGATACTAATAAATAAGGTAATTTCTATTAAAATTTGCTGTAATTTAAAAGTTATACATCTACTTAACACAAAACAAAACTGAAATTCTTAAAGTGGTTAACTCCTGAAAATAACTTTAAACCTTATTTGTTTTTTTTAAAGTCATTATATGCTTTGGGTAAAGGATGTTAAACTTACAAATCCAGTGGGGTTAGACTCAATTGTTGTTTTGATGTTTTTGACACCAGCATATTCCAAGTCACATCCACCACACTGGACAGTCAAAACTGATAGTAAGATCAAAACTGTAAGAAATATAAATGAAGAGCTACATGAATGGATGGAAACATTATGTGGTTTGCTGCACACATCAGCTGCAGCCACATCAATGACATAATTTGCAGCTTCAGTCTTCTGTTACAACTGCAAAATAGCATGGTGTTGTAACAACACTTTAATATAAGCTTAGTTGATAGTACAAGCTTGAACGAAAGGATACATTTTCTGTTCAGATTAACCAGATCATTTGACAATTCTGATTTCCCCCCAGATAAATTGCAAAACAAAACGTATCCCAAATAATCATTACCAGTATATAAGTTTGTATTATCTCACCTTGCAGTGTCATCCTTTTATCTTTCTAAGAATGGACACTTCTCCATTTCTCTTGTTGAGAGCAATCACGTTACAGAGATCTTATTTCCTTCTGTGGTTTCTTAAGGTCTTTGAAACAAAAGCGTTGCTGTGACGTCCCTTTCAATGCTTAAGCTCTTCCTTGTCTTGTTGATATCTCTTTTAAAAATAATCCTTTTTTGTTTCTTTGGTACTTTCCAAGTATTGCCCAAGTTATTTTCACAAGCAATCCCGCTCTCCCTTTGGATTTTCCCAGTTGAGCTCCCAGATGCCTTTCCTAGGTTTGCCCGCCCATTCCTTTCTCTGTTGACCCAGTATTAATATGCCCAGACAAATTCAATCACTCCTTTCGCTTCAAATTGGTTGATGAATAGACAGAGAAGCAAGCCTGCTCTATACCCTGGCTGCCTCTGGGCACACACTATATGCTCAGTCACTCAGAGGCTGGGCTCAAAGTGAAAGTGCTACGAAGCCTAGATTGCCTGTCTGCTCCCTTTAAGTCTGTGCCCCTCCCACTACCACATGCGTTACCTCTCTATTGACTGACCCAGACCCCTCCCCCATCACATTCTCATTCCATTACCCCCCCCCATAAAGCACAATCCTTGCTGCTTAGTCATGCAACTGCGGCATATGCTTTTCATTTGACCTGTCCCTACACATCCTTGCACTTGTTTAATTCAGTCGTCAAGACAGACACCCCCATACTGCTCATTCACCACGTGACAGAAAAGTTGCCACAATCGAGAACGACAATCTCCATCAATCAAACATTACAGCATCTCACTAACAGAACAAGCAAGTCATTCTAGTGTCAGTGCTGACTGGAACTGGGAGTTAGGTGACTGGCACCTCTCCTGTCATAACAACAGGTTGTGCGATCTCCGTGAGGAAACGTGGAGAACAGCCAACGATCACTAGAGGAAGACAGCAAAGACGATGCAACACAACTATTGGCTTGCAAGAGAAAAGTAACAGGAAACTAGAGTGTACTGTAACAAGAACAGACTGAACCTCAGCACAGGATTGACAACAGTCTCAGCGGCATCATCAACTGGAAATATATATATATATATATGACTGCTGTGGTGTTCCTGTCTCCTACAGTATATCATTATATTTTATTTAATCATTAATAGCCATAGTAATGTTTACATTTATTAAAGCATTGCCATGCTTCAGTCCTCCCCCGGTAACACGTTCAGGTCAGATATTTAAACAAAGCCTTATGTGTGTGAATTTTATTGAGAAAATTCTGCAGACCTCAGCAAAGCAAAAAAGCAAAAAAAAAAATCTATAAAGAAAAAAATAAAAAATAAATCAAAGTAAGCCAGACAAACTGTGCAGCAGCTATATAGTGCACCAATGTGAAACTGCTCACTAAAAAGTGAATCCCTTCTGGTGCATTACAAGCAAAGCTAGAGAGAGGGTTTGCTGTTATGCAACCATTTAGTACATTTCAGTACAAGACTAAAAACAGAGGCCTTACACTTTCTGGTCTACTATAATACTATGTAACAACTACAAGAAGAAAGCTGTTCACCCCCACTTCAGTTTCACCACATTTCTCCAAGTTGTAAGTCTTCTCCACAAGATGGAGACATCTATAACATGCTATTCCGGCAAAAATAAATTCATAGATTTTATTTTAAAACATCTTCTGTACATAATACAATTTAACTTTTACAGTTAAGTTCTATACATGTACACACATACACGCACAAATTATTGTTATAAACATATGTATGAAAATACCTACATTCACATGATTATTTAAAAAGTCATACATTCATCGACCTATATCTAATATCTCAAAGTGAATGTAACATTTAGAGCTGAATATAAGTCAGTCAGTACATATGCAGCAATACATTAGCACAAGAAATACAAATCTCTTCTATACACATTCAACTCCCTTTAATCTACTGCCAATAAAAGGAAAATATCCATCCTTCATTGGTTTAAAATTGTCCACCCTTCCTCACCTCGCTGCTGTAGTCTCCAGTGTGTGTCACTGACTGGGGCTTCTCTCCACCCCTTTCACAGCAGTCATTAGATGACTCTTGTAAATCTTGCTAAGCCCAGTCATCCAGAATTTCAGAAGTCTGACATTGTCTTCCTCTCCAGGCCCCGTGGCCCCCAGGAGGGCGAGCACTTTCTGGGTATCCTCCCTCCCACGGCCGTCAACTTTAGAGAACTTAAACAGCACTTTTACTTTACTGGCACAGGAGAAATCACAGATCAAAGAGAAATTATAAGGGAACAGTTACATAATACAGTGTGTACATCTGGAGAATCTTGGAGAAAGCCTCACTGAACTTTTGTTAAACCTATGACTCTACAATAGCTTCCTTACACATACACATATGTTCCCCAAATTCTAACCGTTAATTTGCAGGAGGTATCTGACTGTCAACTAACAGTTGCAATAACTGCAATTGACTTCCACTGTTTCTCAAAGTTTCACATAACATTATACAAGGCACAAGTACATGTTAGATGTTGCTTACAGGTATAACATTGTAACTTTATATGGATGGTTTAACAGAACACGCTTCTATGTAAAAAAAAGTTAGTACTCACTTCATCCATTCTTCTTTCAGACACAAGAGGCAGTTAGACACCACATCTACTGACAGGTTCTCATTAGACAAGGCCACTTCCAGCTTGTTCAATAATGTGGGACCTGTGCAGATAGCAGAGCTTGAATCAGTTAATAACATTCCCCCACATCTTCATGTTCTCACAACGAGAATAAAATATCTATATAATATGTCGTTCAGTGCATCCAACTTGAACCCAAACATCTCTGGAGAGATGTGAAAATGGGTGTGAACAGACGCTCCCCACCCAACCTGATGGAGCTTGAGGGGTCCTGCAAAGAATGGGAGAAACTGCCCAAAAGTAGGCATGCTAAGCTTGTAGCATCACACTCAAAATGTCTTGAGGCTGTAATTGTTGCCAAAAGGTGCTTCAACAAAGTATTGACCAAAGGCTGTGACTACTATGTACATGTGATTAGTATTATATTTTTAATACATTTGCTAAAATGTCAAACAAACTTTTTTTCACTTTGTTATTATGGGGTATTGTGTGTAGAATTTTCAGGACAAAAATGATTGTTATTGTATTATTATTGGAATAAGGCTGTAACATAACGTGGAAAATTCCAGATGCACTGATTTATAATAACCTGAAAATTAATTAAAACAATATTTACCTTGATACATTTATGGACATACAGTGAAAAATGCATTGCTGCTAGAAAAATATTTGATGTATTTTGGCTACAATGCAATCACCAAGATCATCAGAAGAATCTTACACCCATATAAGTAATTCTTTATAAATAAAATTATATTATATTTTATAAATAAATTGTTCTCATACTGCTTTAGAGAAAATACATGTTGAACGAGTCATAGATTATTGGATCATACAAACCAATAAAATAGGCAATAAAAAAAAAAATTTAAGCACAAACTAATGTGATCAGTTAAAGGTGATATAAACATTAATGGGATGCTGAGCGATACCACGTAACCTTTAAGTTCTCTTTGAGGAAACATTTTTTTGTGTTCACAAACTAATATAAATACTTTATCTAACAATCTCATATTTGAATTTGATTCCAACTTCACAGAGGCAATTATTACACATAGCTCCAGAGAATGCACATTTACTTTAATATTCTACTAAAAGAGAGGGAGTAAATGATGACTTACAGTATCACTTTTGTACTAAATGTTTTAGCTTAATGTCAAACGGTGCAGGAGGTGTGGCCGTTCAATGTCACGATGCATAGGTGACCTTCATCCAAATGACAACATTTGATCCAAGTTGATTGAAAACTTTAAATAATCTTCTAAAATTACATACATACATATATCAATCATCCTGACACTAAATAATATGTAACAAAAAAGTATTTGCTATTTTTGTTAATCAATGTGCCAAATATGTATGTATTTGACAATTCTGTGTGTTGTTAACCTCTACAGGCAGCAATTGCACAGTAAAATAAAGACTTCTATGGATACAATTTAAACAGCAACAGTCAATATACAGTACAGTAGCATGTATCTTAACATGCAACTATCTTGCTTGTAAGGGGCCAGGCATTCAAATACAATTAAAATAAATAATAAAAAGTATCCTCCTTACCCCTATCCATAGGCTGTGTGTTGGCGCTGCTAATAGAAAACTGGTGCAATGAAGAGATGTCATCTTCAGCTGTCACAGAAAACTGGCAGCTGTTCTCTGCTCCAGCCACATCTATCAGCACTGAAAACTCTACAAGGGAAACATTACATTTACATTGAACTTTTAGTGACATTTACATACACATGGTTTTCACACTGCTAGAAGATATACAATAACAACCTTACCAGAAGAGCTGACGTGAGCTGGAATGGGCACATCAGGGTTAAGACCCAGGAAGTTGCATTTGTAGGCCTCCTCATACTGGGAACTGTATGGCACAGCACGCACACAGCCCACTGGGAGCAACGCCTGAAAAGAAACCAATCAAACCAAATGTATGTGCTATATTACTATAACAACAGGGCTAAACAAATTAAGTGGCTGTGGTGCGGTAACACTTTATAGGACAATGATGAACCACATTCAGTCCCAATACATTCTTGTCAAAATGACAAACAACACAATGCACTGTACCTTCAGCACTGTGAATGCGGACCGGATGAGTCCACGCTCTCCACCTCTCCATATGACCTGATTTCCCATGAGGACATGCCACGCAAGCTGTCGAAACTCTGCAGTGCCCAAGACCTGCGAAGCAACCAGGCCACATTTGGTCCACCAGTTATGAAAAGATCAGGTGAGAGTTGTTGGGCAAAATGCTCAACACTCCCAAAGAAAAATAACATTATGTACTTATATGCATTTTAAACCCTCACAAAAATTAAATCTTTTGAATTCATTGTTATAGACGAAATGAGACTGGCATGGACAGTGATGGACTAAAGGCTTACCTGTCTCAGGTGTCTCAAGGACCTGAACTTTGGACCAGGATAGCCATTCAATTTTCCGTCGTCGCTTTGAAAGTCCTGGCTGAGTTCGCTCTCTGGTTGGTGCCACTGTGTTGTGGACACACCGCCCTCCGCCCCCTCCCAGCAGCTCATTTCCTCTTCTTGTTCTGTAGGTAAACAAGGACATGCTACTCAGCCCCACAGTGGACGTACACAAGTGTAGGATACTCTTGATAATAATAATAATAATAATAATAATAAAATACATGGTTAGATATTATTTATAATATGATGGATATTGTTAATATCATGTACAGTTGGATATAACCATGAGAGGGCCATAAAAGTAGCTTCAGAAGATATATAGTGTAGTTATCACACATCACATAACGTGATTCATGTTTATCTTACACATTGTCTGAGCCAAGTGAACCACACCTTCACAAGACAAACTGCAGACTAGTGGCTCAATGGCTCACTGTGCACATGACTGCACACATTGCTTCTGATGACATCACTTCAGGGAGCCAAACGTGTCCCAGAAACCAGATGTTAGAAAAGGTCCTCCAAAAGGGAATTATAACCACTTCCTGCTTTATCAAAATTCCACAGAATATTACATACCCTCCTTCTTTTACCCAGCTACATTAAATAAGTTAATCAAAAGGCTTGTATTCTCCAGCAGACTGCTTTGGGAATATTTTTTACTAGAATTATCATCAGTTTCTTTTATGAATTTTAGATTCATAGACAATTTTTTTGAGTGAGTCAAAAGGCTTATCCACTTCTCTATAGTCACTCAAGTGATTCATTTGCCAACAGTCTGCTTACTGTACCTGTCTGTCTTTCAATGAGCACCAATGTGTCTTCTGTGGGAGCTCCTTCTAACAACTTCTCTGTCAGTCGACTACCGCAGGCCTTTAGCAGCCTGACGGGAGGGAAAGAGGTCAAACTGACAGATTTTGTAATTGACTTATAATAGACAAATGTATGCTACGAGGGTTGTGTACCAGCTGAAGGACGAGTGTAGGCTTGCCCAAAGGTTGGGGTGCTGTGTGAGGGAGGTCAGTGAGCGGGCAGCATTTCCACTCCTCTGGTGGGGAAACACTCCCGGCGTGAACACGCTGTTCATCCTTGCGGCCCGCTGCGGACACACACCCTGCTCGTTATCAAACACCTGTGATGGGAGACAGGCACAGGGAGGGCTCAGGTCACAACTCTTACATTAAAGCTTCAGCCAAGAGAAACGCCATGACTACCTTGTTCTGAGAATCCTTCTACAGACCACTAGAGTAGGAATTTGCTTACTTTTTAGCTTGCGACCCCCAAAATAAAATAGAGACTCACAACCCACGCTATCCCCACAGGTGGTTGCACAACAGCCATAATAGTATTATAATATATAGGCCAATTTACACTGTAATGGTAAATGGACTGCATTTATATAGCGCTTTTATCCAAAGGGCTTTACAGTATTTTGCCTGACATTCACCCATTTCACAAACACATTCATACACCGATGGTGATTGCTGCCATTCAAGGTGCAACTAACCACCGGGAGCAGTTAGGGGTTAGGCATCTTGCTCAAGGATGCTTAGGTCAGCACCGGGGTTTGAACCCACGAGCTTCGGGCTGGGAATCCAACACCCAGACCATCCTACCCCATGTGCCACGATCGTGCATGTTAAAAACTCCCCGCACAAACAGTAGGTCACGCATACAACACATATTAATGAAACACAGGAACGCCAGCCTCTACCTTCAGGGCTGTGCTTTGCAGGCTTTGTATTGTTAGTTTGAGGTGGCGCAACAGGAACGGCCAGGAGTTGATGAGGTAGATCCTGTCCATCGCTACCATGACAATACTGTACCATCGCTGGAAGCCTCTAGCCAGACTGTCTTTAATAAAGAAGGTGTGGGAGAACACAAAACCATGCGTTTCATCCCCGAAGAAGATTGGGCCCTCACGGCCTGGACACACCTAGGTTAAGAAAGGGGAAAAAAATAAAAAATAACACACACATACACACACGACGGGAAAGCCGTTAGTCGCTGCACAACACTTGTTCTGCGGTCCAGAAGACGTGTGACTCTGGCGGCACACACTCAGACGTACATCGATGTTTACCTCACAGCTGAGGCTGCGGACACAGGCCTGCCGCACCACACTGAACAGCTGGGACTGTCTAGGATGCTGGTGGCTCAGGAAGCGGATGCCAGTCTCATCGTCAATGCTCACAAAGCCTGGGTGAGAGGCAGGCAGGGAACGGCAGCCCTTATGTGGAAAGAAATCAGCGCTGTGTGTTATGGTGATAGAAAATGGACTGTATTTATTGAGCACTTTTCTAACCTTCCGGTCACTCAATGTGCTGTACAGGATTGTCTCACATTCACCCATTCACTTGGTGTTAGATGTGCAAGGCACCATCTAACCATCAGCAGTAGTTAGGGTTAGGTGTCTTGCTCAAAGACATCTCAACACTTGGTGAGGAGTTAGCCGGGTTTGAAATAGCGACTTCCCGATCACCTGTCGCCCTGCTCTACCCACTGCACCCCCTATAATATGCAGGGTAATGCACTCCTTTGTAGAAGGTAACCTATAGAAGACGGGAGAGAGAGCTGACCTCACACATCTCTCCTCTCTGTGTGGTGGAGCTGTTGGCCCTCATGGTTAGACCTTCTCCCTCCCGGTCCCCATCTCCAGGAACAGCAGCACCTGCCTGGGGAGGAGATGGGGACGGTGGATGTAGCGCTTCGGTGCAGAACAGGGTGCGGGGGCCATGCAGCTCACAGAAGTGACAGAGGGCCACCAGGGCATTCATCTGAGAGAGAAAAATAATTATGGCATTTAGTCTACCCGCAGTAGACTATAGCGGGTGATACCAACATCTGAAACTCGGCAATAAGGCAGAACTAATTCACTCTATGCCCTAATTAATAAATATTTTATTCGTGTAAACAGTTAACTTACCTTTAAAGATGGTACGGTACAGCACTCAAATCACCCAAAAATTGTTGCTGACCACTTCACAAAACAACATAAATGAATCGCATCAACTAAGAAAACAGGCTATCAATTTTCAGAACGAAGACGCCAGAAATAATATAAAATCTAATTTATTACATTTTTCTAAAATCCATGGTTGATTCTTGACAGAATATATAAAGCCTTCTTTTGTTTTGAATACTTTAACATGTCTTCTTCGCAACTGCTGTCTACGCTGGCTCCTTTCAGGGGAATGGGTCATGTGACCAAGAGTCACGCGCTTGAACACAAATGACATTTGGCCAGCATTACCAAGCTTTATATTCCTCTTCTTTATGTCCTTGATTTGTATGTTGCAATGTTTCTTATAGAACAACAACAGTGTTCACTAACGGTTAGTTTGTGTGGAATACCTGTATAATATTATCAACAGAATGAATATCAGCAATGCGGTATCAAATAATACATCATATAACTACATTACCCACAATTATCTGTCCATGGGTCAAACTAGGGTCAAATCGTCAGACTTTCAGATCCCGATCTCGATCCCGATCGGAGTGCTTTTCAGGTGGTGTATTGATTGTTTAAACTACTGTATTGCGTTCATTTATCGGACTCAAGTTCTGTATACCTGCTATATGTTATCTTCATACGTTATTGCCAATTGTAAACTGTGTTTGGCCATTTTTATATTTACATGTATATTCTTGTTACTGTACGGTGTTACCGTACTGTACTTCCGGGTAGAGTAAGACATGGGTTAAACTGCTGATCATTTTAAGTTTTTCCCTCTCTGCTCAAACCCCAGACTGATATGAGGATTGTGGTAAAGTAGGAATAAGTTATAATGACATATTGTTATATTTAAGTTGCATTATTATACATTTTCTACAGCATGGCGTCAGCTGAGCCAGCAGCGTCAACTGAGGAGAACCAGGGATCCACAGAGATCACAGAAGGTGAACGCCGGTTTTTGTACAATAATCTATTGTGTATATAAAATAAAAAATTAGTTGAACATCTTTCTTCTTTGGTTACAGTTTTATCAGTTGTCTAGAAGGGCTTTACTAATAGATTTCAGGGTGGGGGCAGTTTCTTTTCCCTGACATTCATTTTGTTCAAAGCCAAGTCCAAATTCCAATATGTTTATGGTATAAAAATACTTTTACTGGAACACATGGCACAATAATTCCAGTGAACTAGACTAGAGTAGTTTATACACACATGTTCTGTACTCAGATTTACAGCATCAGTTTAAATACACCTTTTAGATTTGTTTTCTTATATTGGCTAATACTCTGGGACATCAGTACCAGTCAGTGCCAAGATTTGTTATGATGTGATTCTGGCTTAGTTTCAGAATCACTTTGACGCTAGCACAGCTAAGCATTGAGGAATGTTGTTTAGCCTACTTAAATTACTGTAATACCAACTAAAATTGTGAGTTATGATTTTTTCTGTAAGCATGATAGTGATAGTGAATAGCTGGATTTACCTTAAATGCTACATACGTGACTGGCAGCCATATGGTTATGTTACTTTTATGTACTAGTATTTAAACGTTTCCTCTTTCTGAATGGCATGAGTCATGTGTCTAAATCCAGACATGGCAAGCACCTTTTGAATTGATAAAATGCTCTTTAGAACCGCCAGGCTCAACTCTTTACATTTGGGGGCAGGATAGTCTCTAGTGGCTTGTGAGTTTGATACCCAACATACCAGCCTTACCTGTAAGCATCCCTGAGCAAGAATGCTAAGCATTATCTGCTCCTTAATACTGTACTCACTGGATTCTTTGGATAATATAATCTGCTAAATTGCATATAGGCATAATTGTAATCATACTTGTAATTGAACATGTTATATTGGAAAAATCGGTGTGTGTGTGTGTGTGTGTGTGTGTGTGTGTGT
>JAODUH010037387.1:0-21278 GCA_027564835.1 Typhlichthys subterraneus
TTTTTAAATATATATAAAATTTAAAAAATGTATACATTTATATGTATGTATTTTATTTTATAATGCGTATAAAACATGAGGTCCCAGCCCTCACTGTGCTATGCCAGGATATGCGTTATACTGTATGTTGTCATCTATACATATGAGTCGGTGTCTCCACATTGTGTGTCAACGCTACGTCTGTGGGCATTTACTCAGGGAAGCAGTGTGCTGCGGAGATGATCCAGCGGTTGGAGATGATGGAGCCTCCACACTGGTGCACCCCGTCATACTGCAGGCTGACCTGCCACGGCCAGCTGCCCTGCCTGGCGTCCACTCCCCCAACGATGCGGTCCACTGTCAGGCTACGCCTGCCGCAGTCTGGCCGGGGAAGGGAAGGGGGGGGGGGGCGTAAACCCAAGGCCAAAGACAGGTGGAAGGAACACAAATGTAGGCAAATGAGACTGACGTAAGACTGACGGTAACACTGCAATGTAAATGTCACTGCCAAGTTCAACAGGTCGTACCTTGACACAACAGGGTGAGGACTTCCCTGCTCTCACAGTCGCTGAAACGGGGACAGAGAGAGATAAGCAAGTGAATCTGTACTGTGCTTTCCCTGGATAAAGAGGAATACTAATGACAGGCCTAAGATATAAGATATATTATGACATAGACCGTGTATATGCACTCAAATATAACACTATTATGTTGTTGAAACGTTCAAAATTGTCCACACTTTATATTGGAGCTTGGTTCTATCAGCATAACACTGTTAAACAATCAATACTACACGTTGACATTCACATTGTGGTCAGCTATATTATGATGTTGAGAGTCATCAGGAAATAACAAAACACAATTCTTAAAAGCATGGTGGTACGTTGCTGCACTACATGTCTACAACTCAGTACTGGATCACAGTCAGGTGTTGATTACCAGGAGAACAGTGAGTCCTTGATTTTCTTGCCATAGCTGAGCTCTTCCTCCTTGACACAAAAAAAGTCTCCACCATCACTACTGGCCTCTGGGACTGAAGCTACCGAGTAGTTCACCACACTTTAAAAACACACACAAACGCGCACACACACACACACACACACACACACATACACACACACGCACGTGCAATCACGTGTTAGCCCTTGAGTGAAAAAACTAGCGAGTCACTGTCTTCATAAAGTGTCTCACCTGACAAAGCCCACTTCTTCACAGCTAATGCTAGCCAGCAGCTCATTGGCTGACGAGGAGCACACCTGGCGCCACCTCCGCTGTGCAGAGTCGAACACACGAAGTCGCTGGTCAGCAGAATTAACCTGAACTGGAGAGAATAGAGTGGTGGACATTAAGCTCATTTTAAAATAAAAATAAATCAACAGTTACTACGGCAACGTAGTTAATAGACATCTCTTATTATCCTCACCCTCATACAGTCCTGTGTCCTCCTCCATTGTGCAGTATGTGACTATGGGGCAGACAAGAACAAAGGTGTAAAGCTGGTAAAACAACATTTTAACTGAAATATCAACATATAAACATAATATAATATTGTTCTCATTACTACAGCTCCAAAATGAATAACACTATGTCTCTGTCAGGACAGTCAATATTTTGTCAAAACTGTATACATAAAATAAATCAATAACAACATTCAACTTGAAAAAAATGTTTTGTAAATATGTGGTTGCCTGGAGTATTGACTCAAATCACAGTGTGAATCATTATTTATATATCTCATATTTTTTATATATTACGTAATATGAATACTAACTAATGTAATGTAAATCATTCTTGAACATGTGTGTGTGTGTGTGTGTGTGTGTGTGTGTATGCGTGTGTGTGTGTGTGCGCGGTGCATGCAATCTGACCTATGGCCCAAACTGCAGCTCCAAGAGCTCCCAGGGTGATCAGCGTCACACACACACCCACCATCCGACAAGGAGTCAACACGCAGGTCAGAGAGATTCCTCTGCTAGCTGCAAAAAAAAACATTTGAATGGACTTGTAGTTAAACACATGCATGCGCACGCACACACACACACACATATCAATGAATGCACTTGCAGACATGCAAAGACATACACACACACACACAAAGCAGCAGGTAACATATTACATAACATCACTAACCTGGACATATTACTTAACATGGGAACATTTGACAAAACCAACTGGATAAATATTGTGACAGGGAACTAAAGATAAGCAAAGCTGTTTGACAAAAGCGTGTTTCACAGTAACAGGTAAGGCAAATCAGAGTCAGCTGTTTTTCAAAAGGTAAATATTGTACTGAAACAAGTGAAACTACTGAAACAAAGTGTGCTCATTTTAATGATTCATGAAACTTCTAACTGCGTACAGCTGTCCTTTAGATAACAACCAATAAGAAACCAGACTGGCACAGTCTGAATCTGACATATGACATGGATTATACAATAGTCTGAAGTCTACCATTGACCACCAACAAATAATTAAACAGGAAAATGGTGCCATGTCTGCCGCGTGTGTGTGTGTGTGTGCGTGTGTCCGTGTGTCCGTGTGTGCGTGTGTGCGTTCGTGCGTGCGTGCGTGCGTGTGTGCGTGCGTGCGTGCGTGCGTGCGTGTGTGTGTGCGTGCTGCCTTCTGTTACAAAATGTCACAGAACTGTGTCATCAGATAGTGATGCTGAAAAAGCACTCTTGAAGGGATCAGGCACATGAAGCATCCCTCCATTATCAAGGGAGCCATTGTGTGTCGTCGTGACAACATGCTGCACCATCACAGCGCTACCACCAGGTTGCAGTGTTGAGACACCATGATAGTGTCAGCATAGTGGACAGACGGGATTTCTACTGACCCTAGCCTCACACGCCATATCAATATGACACATATCCAATTTAGTATTCCACATATTTCATAAGCCATATATGAGCCATTCAGCATTCCACACATCTCATTCAGGATCCACTTGCCATTGATATAGATATGTGAATGCATTGTCGTCTGATGCTTCCTACAGTAAACATGTTCTAATATATCTCACTCATCTTAAGGGTAGGGTCAGTCATTCTTGCTACTGTAACTTCGAGCTCAAGTCAAAACAGTATCGATCGATGCAAAACCGTATTGTTCATATTTACGGAGCCAGGGCTGTGGCGAAGTATCAGATTCTTTATTCAACGCGCACAGAGAATGGTAAACTAGCTAGATGTGAGGAGATATTTGTTTAATTTGGCTAAAAAGTGTATTAGCTTACATTTAGCTTGCAATAGCTGACTTTACCTTTAAGCACCGGAATTCCTGTGTGCTTGTTACTGCCTTTTTCTCTGAACAGACTAAATTAAATGACTGTAAACTTAATAAAAACACATAGTCAGTCTATTCCAAAGACATTTACATTAAAAAAATCCCTAAGTATATTTTGACTAACATGTTTGAGATGCATACATCAATACAATCATGCAATAAAACTGCTGACTACAGAGAAGTGTACAGTATGAGGATTTGCTAGACATGCCCTTTTCAATAGGCCTCCAATTTGTGTTCGCTGTTCGCTCGCTGTCACAACCTTGCAGTCAACCTCGGGGTCACTCAACCTACAGCACTGTGTAGTTCTCAGCAGAGGGCTGCACCATAAAGCTAAGGCAAAACATTCAAAATGTCCCTAGATCTCATACAGAGTGATTTACAATTACTGCAAACATTTAAACGCACATATTCTATAATATGCTAATTATAGTACTGTCACAGCTGGTGAAGAACTGGCAGGACAAGCCAATATGTCTATTGGCTTATGGATGAAATGGTAAATATTGCCACAAACATGAAGTCAGTGACGTCCCTTCACCAAGTCCAACCAGTTTTCCAGAATATTTTGCCCAAAATGTTTGTGTGTATTGAACCCTTTATTGATTCCCAAGGGAACATGCAGGTGTTGCATCAACAAAGAAATTCACAACAAAATAGTGATTGGGTCTCAATATTTACACACCTGTAATACTCAAACTATATGTGTCAAACATGTTTAAACACTATGGAATTTATTTCCCATTAGTATCCATGATATACCTTTGAATTATCTCCTTTTATCGTATTTGTGTAAACAAACTACACACTGTCTATATTTAGCTGTGTGCAATCCAGCTTTATCTTGCAGCAAAACCAATGGAAGAATGATTCAGCTAAGAAGTCCTATTACCACTAACCAACAGCAGATATGTTTCTCTCTCTGCCCCACCCAACTCAGGAACTAAAGGACAATCCTGCATTTTATACTAGGGGTGTAAGAAAATATTGATACACCTGATTATCACGATATTATAGTACTTTGCACAATACGGTATCAATTTTCTAAAACACTATCAATACTTTTTTTTTTACTCAATTCTTTGTAACAGGGACCATGTACAAAATATAATATCTAAAGAGAGTAAAGATACTTGTTACCAGATTTATCTTAAAGCGAATTTCCATCCACAGTCCCTGAGCAAGTTTACAAAAGTGTTTCTGTTATTTTTTGCAGCAGTGTCACAGATTATCATTGCTATGACTATTGTTTTTCACAAAGTAGAAATAGCAATATATCGCCTTGCTTACAGTATCGCAATATATTGCAATATATCGTACTGTGGCCACTGTCTCGTGATATGCATCATATTACCAGATTCTTGCCCATACACAGCCCTGGTTTATATGCCCCAACAAGATATCTCCTGGAACAATATATTTCACTTAGATACGTGTAGAGAAGGCACTGTGCATGGACTGATTTATTGATTGACTTCTATGGTGTCTGTGGTACACCTGCTGCTGACTCAACGCCTATTGCTCCTTTTGTAGGGTATAAGACATATAAAATGCTCCAATGTGTTTATTGAGAGGGAACCAACCAACCAAAGTCATCAGGCCCAGTGGGTCCCAGAGGAGTTTTGGTCCCAGTGCTGGAACCTGACCTTACCTTTCATCTCCCTCTCTCCTTTCCTCCTCAAGCTCCTCTTTCTACCTTTACCCCTTCTTCACTAACTTTACAACTTGATTGTTGGCCTCCTCTGTGACGTGGCCCTTTTCACTTCCATCCAAAGAACCTGCCCCTCCATTGATGTTTATCTTTTCACTACATTTCCCATCATTCCCTGACTCGCTGTTCAGTATCTGATGCACGGTACATGCATGCTTTGCATTTCATGGCCCCATCTACGCCACATTTACTCCCTTTAACCAGTAAACAGCTCCTTCCAGTTTACAGCTGTGCTCTGCATCCCACCATACCCACTCTACGCAGTTTTCTTATTATTTTCCTTTCCCCTCAACCCCCCCGAGTCCAACTAATCACAGAGAACAAACATTCTATTGTCCCTCATTCTACCTGAGACCTCCTTTGTGTGTGTGTGTGTGTGTGTGTGTGTGTGTGTGTGTGTGTGTGTTTGTGTGTGTGTGCGCTCCATGCCTTTGTGAGTCCAACTAATAACTTTACTAACCTGGTACAAAGGTGAGATAATGCGTCTATATATACCAGACATTAATCACGCAGGAATCTGCCAATAATTAATCCAGCCGCTTCATCTAAAACACTCTTGCTAGTCTCACTGAAATTGGTTAGTTTATCTTTGAGTTTCTTTTTTGTCTTACAAAACTCACTCACACACACACAAACACACACCCACACACGAACACAAAATAACACTGAGTAATCCTGTGTTGCGGTTGTAGCTATGGAGGAGATAAACAGACAACATAGACACAGAAAACTCAGCAAATATCTCTTACTGTAACTTAAACATAATAAGAGTGTACAAGGTTACACACCTCTGCGTATTCACACACGCAAATTGTATATGGTGTCACACTAACCCTGCATGTATGTAGCAACAGAAATCTTGTACACAAACACAGACACACGCAAACAGCCACACCCTACACAATGTATTACAGCTTACTGTAATTACTATGCCAGATACACTAGTTAGGCCCACGCAGAGACAGAGCACAAGCTGCTGCTTCAGAATGGACTCCCTGTCATACCGACGACTAAACAGGAATAGTATAATACTGTAGAAGCAAAGATAGCTAAACCCTGCGATGACAATATATGAAAACCTGGACATCTTATGATTAATCTAACAGCATCAACATGTAAAGAAATTGGTAAGTCTGAAGAAAAACTCATACTACTGTATTCCTTTGCCATATTTTGGCAGCATAGCAATAAGGTAGAACCAGGTATAACAAAGTAAATGGTGGTTAATTGTTAAATAATTGAAACATTGTGTAATATGTAATATAAGAGACAATCTATATGCTAGATAGATATAATGTA
Source organism: Typhlichthys subterraneus (assembly GCA_027564835.1). Lineage (NCBI taxonomy): Eukaryota > Metazoa > Chordata > Actinopteri > Percopsiformes > Amblyopsidae > Typhlichthys > Typhlichthys subterraneus. Next base: position 6,275 of record JAODUH010037387.1, read on the forward strand.
AGTACAGTAAACCCTGCAGTTTCTATTTTTGGAACTGGTGTAGTGATGTTCTGTTTACAGAAAACAAAGAATGGTGCTGTATGCATGCTATATATCAATCCTACATAAAGGAGTACACTCATTATACGTTAGCAGTTTTGCATGAAAAGCTTAATGGCTGAGATGGTTACAGATGTACGTAATACGTTCATACGTTCATACGTAATGAGTGTGTTCCTGAAGTGAGGAGATGTTGAAAAAGATATATATGGATTGTTATTTTCTCTAGTTTGTTTGTATATTCCAAGAACAGTGCACTTGCTTTAGTTTGAATAACAGTTGGGAGATAATGCAGATTTATAAGAAATTTGGTCCCTCAGTTTGGGCAGGGAAAAATACCTATTATCCCAGATATGATTAAAGTTACCAAAAACATTGGTTTATCGCACACAGCAGGCTGACCCTATTCAGTTGGAAATAAAGTATATAAAATATAGTGTTAAAGTGGCCCTGCTGCATTCTGAATGGCCATTACATTGTACTATACTGCACACCGTCTATGTTCTCATCACTGAAAAACACATGACAGGCTAGCCAGTTAATAGTTAACATCTGGTTGACTGATGTTTGGTTCAAAACACAAAACCAGCAAATCTCACTGTGGCATGGGTAAGGTGGGGGAAGGGATGCATGGGTGAAACACATGTACCTTAAATATTTGTATACATACCCATTTTTCCATCCTTCACTGCTTTCCCAGCATACATTTTGCAGGTGGTGGCAGGCAGGAGATGTTTGTCTTGTTATTATGTTTTTCTGGATTCCAAAACACGTGAAACTTCTTCCTCAAAAGTCCCTTTAAGATAAAGAGATAATATTTATCTCATAACACTGTAAAACCCATTAGGATTTACAATTCAAAGGGCGTATTTTTATAATTTTTACACAAAACATAAATCAAAACCTTCTGGGCTAATGGGCCATTTCAAGCCATTTTATACAGCTATACTAATTAAAGTGAAATTAATGTTCATGCATTCTTTTATACTTTAAACTAAACTTAAACTTTAAACTATTATTTTGTGAATTGACCATTGATTTACAAAGACCCAAATGGCTTGCAACTCTCCACCCCTGCTGTTATGTAGGTTTCCAACATAGGCTAGCACTCTAATCCAACACCTAAATTTATGAAATTGTAGCTAAGCCATATGTTCTAATATAACACAGTTGAGGAATGTACATTTAAACATAAGCTATATAAGACAAGTCACATGGCAAATAATGATACTGTTCAAATGTCTTAGTATAACTAATTCTGACCCTTTTCATTTAAATCCACCTAGCAAGGATGTTACCAGACCATGTTAGAGGTTCTGTAGCCCCATTAAAATATTAATTCCCCCCTTTCCCCACCCATATATGTCTATCATTAAAAACTATAGAGTAGTCATGATCTTAAATCACTAACTGTTCGGCAAAGTATGAGCCACAGGTACAATGACATGGCCAATGTGTAAAACGATAACATTTATTAAAGTAAACACAAACTTTAACAAAAACAAACATGTTTTACAATTACACTAGTTGATAGGCCTATATAATAAACAAAATATAGCATCTTATTTCTTGCTGGGGGAAGCATGCCCCCAGACCCCATACAGGTTAAGGCCTCCTATCCACGAGTCTCTTGACGCCCTGCCACCTGCTTTGATTACAGTGTGTCAGTACATTTCATGGCAAGATCAAAATAATATAGAAGAAGATAAGGCATAGTTTTGCATGTTAATGAGTTTTAAAACAAAAACGCAATAATCTATTTAGTAGGCTAGGCTATCGGATAAATTGGTGAAATCGTGAATAGCGAACATAAACAATGCAATAACGTGGTTATAGCCAAGGTTAAATTAATCCTACTTTGTTCTTTGTTCTTAAAATCACTCACCTGTGTGTCCTAACCTGGTCCTAACAGGTGTAGGCTATATGAGGCCCGTGTGCACGATAAAGACTTGGCTTGTAATCCGTTAAAAACCAATGTAGTTAGTTCTGCTTCATCCAAAAAAAATTCATTTGCACTCCATTATAACGAGTTTTGAGTAAATCCTTTTTGTGTTCTTCACAGGTCGCTGACCCCAAAGAATAGAGAGAGAGAAAAAAACATATAATATAGAAACTCATCGACCTTTACTCGTTCCAGTCAACCAAAGCCAACGGCCTCTGCTTCTAATCGAAAAGAAAGGAACATTTGGAGGATTTAGGAACAATTCTGCTGATTTGTGGATGTTTGGCGCAGTTCGGTCCCGACTGGTTTCGTATCTTACCTCCCACTAGAGACCCACGCACCAGCAGGCAAGGGGGGCAGTGACGTCACACCCACTGTAATTACTGGCCGTTAAATTGGGATCGGCCTGTAATTTTTGTTACATAAAGTCATATATGGGTCATATACATTACACATGTATGCCTACAACTAAAGCAGTAACTAATATTAGTCTGAACTGCAGGCCTAATGTCCATTGTTCATAGACTGTATCTCTGTTGAGACGGACATGGTTGAGATGGACATCTCAGCTAAATTATATTTTCACTGCATGTGCCACAAAAGGTTACTAACAAACTGAGCTGCTAAGATGATGTCACACACACTCAAACACACATGAACACATTCATTAGTTCCCTTATCTACCAAGGATACAGTTCCTTGTAGGCTACATGTGTAAGAAGAAAGGGAAGTTAGACGTATGCTGTGCTCTGGAGAATAGACATATATAGAAGAGCTGCATATGATACGGAAAAGACCAGGGGACCGATTGATTAATAGACAGAGACGCGAGGTCTGGCGTATAGGTGAAGAAAGACGGGAGGTGACCGAGGAGTAAAGGAGAGATGCTATAAGTGAAAACGACAACAGAGAAGACGTGGAGATGGGTGAAGGACTGAGTCTGTTTTCGTGTTTACTGCAGATGCTGTATTTGATAGGTAAGAGAGCTAAAACAAATGAGAAAGTCTGTTGAATAAATGAAATGTGGTGTTGTGACCACAATGTATTAGATAGGCAACACAATTGTATAATTAATTGCAATGTAATTTAACATAATTTCTTGAAAATAGTGTCAACCTACAGACTACCATTTTTGGTATTGACACAAAGATTTTAGGTGTACCTAGATTCATATTGATTGGATTATTATATAATTTTAGCAATCTAGTCATTTCACAACTTGTAACTACAAATGTAAATTATGTTTGTTATAACTCACAGTCTTATTATATTAAGAACCATGCATTTATCTTGCTTGTATTCCTCTTTAGGAGCTTTCGCTGGTGAATGGTCAATTCGTATACCCTCCCGTCCTGTCTGTGCTGTAGTTGGTTCAACTGTGGTGTTGCCTTGTTCCTATGACTACCCCCAGAGTCCTAGAGACTGGCATCATGCTGGAGAGTTAAGTGAAGGCATATGGTAGACTACTATATGTGTGTGAGCAGTATTGGGCATTCTGCCATTGTAACACAGGAGCAAGTGTAGGAACACATTGCATGACAACACAGGCAGGATTCAAGGGCTTTATTCTGACGCAAGGTGCAGACATGCACATGAAGCAAACAACGGTCAACAAGAGAAACACAAGGGCTTAAACACTAGAAGACACCACAGGCTGCTGAACTAGGTGAACACTAACAAGGCGACCTGGGGCAGGAGCAGAGACACGGGCGAGGCACGGACTGATGGAACACAAAAGACAAACAAGGACTAGAACAAGACTAACAGACTGTGACGTTTGTGTTTTTCTGGCTTCATGGCCCATCATGAGCAAGTAAACTGGAATGGCTCCGTAATATTTTGAGGTTAGCTTATAATAACTCTTCTGTTATGGCTTCTCTCCAACCTGTAGCTGGAGCAGACAGGCCAGGTGAGAGTCCTGTCAGAGATGTGGTGTCTGGAACAGGGTCGCTGTATCACACCAAGGTAGAAGATAAAGCCTCCATCCATCTGTCTATATCAATCAATCAATCAATCAATCAATCAACCAATCAATCCTTCTGTCAGGTATGTGTTCCACAGTGATGGGATCTTTCCAGATCCTTCCTATCGGGACAGAGTGAAGTACTTGGGGGAGCCTGGATCTATGAACTGTTCTCTGAGCATCTCAGACCTGAGAGCCTCAGACAGTGGAACGTATGTGTTCTACATAATCACCAGCCACCCCACACAGAAGATGCCAGAACAAGTTGGCATACATCTTCTCATTGCAGGTACAGTATGGACTGGAAGAGATCTGAATTGAAACAAAATAGACGGTGACTCCACTGATGCAGTACAATATCATTTGGAGGTTGGAAGGTGAAACAAACAAACTACCGTACGTACGTATGAGACATACAAAGCTAGTGGAAAATTGTCCTGACTCTCTTTACTGCCATGCATTAGGAGTCATTCAATCTTAGTCCAGAACAGTGAGCCATTGCTTAGTCATTTCCCCATTCATCCAACAACTGTGCTCCCCAACAGCTGTTATTTATAGACCTGAAACTAACTTGTAAATGCTGTTGTAAACAGCATCATAGAAGTTCCCTTATCCAAACCTGATTTTGAACAACTTGAATTATATTTTATATTCTTACTACTTTATTACCCCCCGAACAAACAGATGTTAAGCCATATGTTGTGGGGTTACTGAGGAACTTGTCAGTTATCCATTTCAAACCTATTTTAAACCAAAATTAATCAACAAAATCATACAGCAACAATGCATCTCCTTCCAACTGAAGCAATGTTACCAATGTTCACACGCCTTGTTCACATGGCAACGTAGGCCAATGCCATACGGCGCAAAGTTAGAAAATGTTCAAAGTATGACTTATCCGTTTCTTTGCGGATACTTCAGCCGCTAGGGGGCCTTCTGATTCCACTTCGTTGAGATAGTCTTCATTGAAATGAATGACATCCGGCGCTACGTAACGGAGTGCATGACTTCAATGTGAACCAGCCTTAACCCTGTCCTGTAGACACCTCCAACAGCGTCACAGCATCCGTGAGACCCTGTGGTGACATCGTAGAGGGTGTGGACCTACGTCTGGCCTGCTGCAGCCCTGCTGCCGGACCAGAGGCCCGGTACTGGTGGTACAAGGACACCAGTGTCACACCTGGGTCGGCTCAACAGCTATGGAGCATGAGTGATGTCCAAGCTGATGCCGCTGGTACATATTACTGCCAGGTCCACACAGCAGAATGGACACACAACTCAACAGCACTAACCATTGATGTACAGTGTAAGTGAAGGTTGGATCCTCTCAGGTTTAATTTAGCTATAGTTCCATTTTAATGAATTATGTTAGCTATGCAAATGGGTTTGCTCCAGTTTCCCCAACTATCAAAACATGTTAGGTTCTCCAACCAGTGACACTAGCCTCTAACAGGAGTGGATGGGTTATATGCAGAGAATGAATTTCACTACATGTATTTGTATGTGACAATAAAAAGCACCTTTACCTTTACATACAGTATCTAAATATGACAGCAGGTCTGATTCATCTGTCCTTCAGATCCTCCTCGTAACACAACGGTCTCGGTCTCTCCATCTGGACCCTTACCCGAGGGAGGCGCTGTGGTCCTGACTTGCAGCAGCGATGCCAACCCTCCCGTGCACACGTACACCTGGCACAGAGGGCCGCAGTGTCTCACCACGCTTCACGCACCAGCCAATACACCTGGCCAGACGCTTGTTACGGCTAACATCACCATGGAGGATTCTGGCCCTTACTGCTGTTTAGCAAGCAACACACACGGGTCAAAGGACTACACTGTATCACTCACTGTAGGCACAGGTGGGTGCTCGTTTTACTGCAATATGGCAGCAAGGTTCTACTACAAGCAACTGTTCTCTAAATCATGGTTTAGTAATAGTTTACCAGTATAGTGAAATACCTGGATGTCATTGTAAGGCTGGACATAATCACGTGAACTTTTTTAGAATTTGATGTTGACAGTTTGATTTCAACAGACGTTTGAGAGGAACTCTTGCATCATCTTTATGTCTGGTTGAGTCTTTGCATGCAGTGGCCTTCAGGAGACACCAGTCCAAACATGCTCCTCCTATTTCCTGAGCATTTATTATTAGAGATACAGTGTAATGTCTCTATCACAAAGAAGGAAGAGCATGATCACTTATAAAGTAGCATTTCAGGGAAGCTAGAATGGATTCAACTGATTACATTTTTGTTTAGATATTTGTGGGTTTTATTAGGAATTCTTTTTAAAATGGAAGGAAAAAAAAAGTCACACTCCCAGTGTATCTATATAGTTCTTAGTTTCACAAGACCACATGTAAGTATGACCCAGTAACCATATAGGTATATTACATTTAAGAAAGCTATACCTTGAAAGGGTTTTAATTAAATTGAGTTTCCCTTGCAAACATGGAGGATGGTGCACCATATTAATCTCATTTGGTCTCTGCTTTGTGGATGGCAGCTAGAGACCAGTCATCGTCAAACGGCCTGAAAAGGGTGACCATTGGTGTGACTGTTGCTGTCCTTGTGGCTGTCATAGCCATAGTGGCCTGTGTCATTAGCAGGTGAGTTAAGTCTCTACTGTGTAAGGTCAAGCATCCTTACACGATTCAATTAGCATTTGAAACCCGTCCATCTCAGCTAGACTATGATATACGTACCTGAGCGTTTTGACTTGCCTGTCTGGCTGAGTGACTGGTGCTTCTCTCTACTTCTCCCCATGCTGTACTTAATCTTTGCACCACTATACACTGCAGTGTGCAGTACAGCAGTTTGGGGGTGCTATATATGCCACTGAGGAGTGATTTATTTTAAAAGTGTGTTTTCTCTTTTTAAAGGAGACGGTCATCCCTCAAACAGCAGTCCTATGAACTCACAGAGACGAGGGCTACAGCACCTTAAGCGAGCTGAGGTCACCGTATTGCAGAGATGGACAGCACAATGGTCATCTTAATGGTTTATTTGGTACAAAGACAATTGTCTCAACATTATCAACATGATTGTAGCAGTAACTTTCAAGTGGGTTTTAACAACATTAGCAACAGAGAATACAAAGACAACCAATGAACTGCTGTTTTAGTTTAGCTTACATCTGTCAGTTTTGCAGTAAACTCTCTGGCGTGATAAGGCCCCAAAAGATGTTAAACAGACCCTGAGAATAGTTAACTTGAAGCTGAAAGTCAAGAGGACATTGACTTTAACCGCAGAATCATAGTTCTACCATGCAAATTGAACTTAGCCTTAGAACTTAGACTTAACCATTTAAAATAAATTATTAAAATAACTTAAGTTCTTGGGGTGCAGAGGTGTGAGATATTGTATTTTGTTAGATTTATTGAATAAATATAACAAAATACAATATATTATAGTATTATATATAATGTATAATGTATAAGAACATTTATTTATCAGTTTACAGACAGTGCTTTTGCTTTAATCTGATATATCCACATTATAAATATTCAAACATACACACTATTTTTACCTGGATGTAAATCACAAGGGAGATCACCTTAACAGCTGCATTTGCTAAGATGCAAATAATATACATCTTAAGGCTACCCCTCTTTATAGACTGACTTGCATTGAGGCATGCAGAACCAGAATGGGCTATGTCTCATGTTGTTTTTATGTTGTTGTTTTTTTTATATAAAATATAAAATAGGTTCAGTGTACATTTCAATAAGGGTATAATGTGACTTTGTTGACCACTAGAGTGCAGTATATGCATGTGAATGAAGGTACTAGTATTACAGAATGTAAAAGACTATATAAACAACATTGGGCCAGAATTAATAGATATAAGTAATGCATATAAGTCATGAAGGTGTTAACATATTCCCCCCTCCTATAAAGGTTTACACCCTTAGTATTTGCAGTTTAAAAATGACATGTTTGAATTTATTAGTAAATACTGATAAAACAATATCAACCACTATATATATATATATATATATATATATATATATATATATACTGTATATACTTACATTGATGTATAATATATATGAAATTCTGACTTTTATCTTATCTTTATATTTAGCTTAGAACAGGCAAATGAATGTCCATGAGAGGTTGATGATGAACACAATATTTCTCCTAAATAACATGTTATATTTTCTCATGTCCTAAAATTGGAAATTATTGTTAAATATGTTGTGTTAATGCCAGAGCAAGATTGATGCGACACAACAGATAAATATTGGCCACTTGCATTGGTGAGCAACCTCTTATTTGCTGATTACAGTCAACGATCATATATGTGGGATCATATTTGCTGCGTGTCACTCCACAATCGAATTCAAGTCAATATTCATTCTTGGCATGAGATAGAATTTTATTATTATACTATTATTCTAATGTTTTAATACAATTTTATTGTTTGTTTTTGTGCCATTGTTTGATCCTTGATTTTGTCTGAATGTATTATGTATTCTTCTGCATAAACAATCTATAATTAAAACTCAGATTTTTTTAGAGCATTAAAGAAAAAAAAAGAAAAATAATCAAAATGTGTTTTATTGCATTCACTAGGCCATTGCTGAAGATGTAATGAAGCCTTGTTTTAATGAGAAAGAATTACACTATGTTTCACATTTTAAACTCGAAAACTGATCAAAATGGACCTGACATGGGGGGTTTTAAGTAGCAATCTTGCCAGTGGTGTATCTTATTTGAGATATACTGTACTGTAAACTCTAAATCAAAGTCCATGTTTTTTAATAATTCCAAATAATAGGCATTAGGAGCAACCATAACATGCTTTCATCACAAATATATAATGCATACATTCCTTTTGATACGGAATTACATTGTACTCACTTTAGTAGACAGGTGTCTTATTGGTCAAGGTATAGTAATTCAAGAAAAATTGTATAATTGATTTATACTGGTTCGTGGTTGGAAGTACGTCATTCAGGGCTTTCTCTGTCTCAGCATGACATTTAAGAAAACAAAGTCCATAGGACTGCTTTGACAGTAAAATCTATACTCAAATATTCAAATTCCATTTAAAAAAGAAAGAAAGTGATCCGATGTTAATATGTGTGTGTGTGTGCGTGCATGTACAGTATGCGTGATGCCTGTGTGTTCGTGTGAGAGTGCTTGAGCACTTGAGAGACAGAGAGAGCCCATATGGGACTTTTGCAGTTGGTTTAACTCAACTGCAGGACTATTTGTGGCTCAGCCTGGGACAGCATATTACTTTTGCTATAAGAGATAATTCTTGCCAATTACATGATGGATGGGAATTCATTGTTTTTCAACTGTCTGTGTGAGATTTAGTAGGCACAGGCAACAATCTACAAGCAGGACAGTGTTTGTGGATAATATTTGAATAGGCACACTATCAACCTACACCACCTACCAGCCAGTGTGGAGAAGAGTCAAGTGTCTGAGAAGTTGCTTTTTACAATTTCTAAAATTTCTGTTTGAAGGAAGTCTGCTTATTCATCATTAAATAAGGACATTTCTCAGAGACCAGTGAAGCAATTAGTTTGAGGTCAGTATTCATTATGTATTTTACTAAATTTTTTAAAAATGTTTTTATATTCCACGTTTGCTTTATGCTTGCCAAGAGTTAGTGGGATCTAAATGGATGTAGACATTTATACATTTATAGCTGCATGCATGGCCTATGTCATTTTTTCAGGTTTTGCAGAAAACACAAAAAGCTGAACCAAATATTGGTCATTATATAGATATTATATATATATATATAAATATTATTGTTATTATAAATAGGCCACGGGTAGATTCGCAATATCTGTTCAAACTGATGATGTAAGCGATTTTACCAGAGGTGGCCAGCATCATGAGAAGATGAAAAAAAAAAAAGAATTCTCAAAAAATGACCAGAATTGGCCCTATGTACTGTAAGGACATGCCAAATCATGACATTAAATTTTGTCCACCTTGTCTGTGTCACACACACACACACACACACACATATAGATATATATCCCAATGTATATACTGTGTATATACACATATATTTATACTGTATATTGTGTGATACAGTAGATTAAACTTTAGTGGATTTCCTTGAATCATAAGTAATGGAATGGAGGAATGGACATCGAGTCTTGCCTTTACATTGATTAACTTTTTTTTTTCTCTACCACAATGCCCACGTTTGGAGATTTGGAGATCAATCTTATAGGGGTTTTCTAATGAATGACACAAACACTTTTCATTTTCCATGCTGAAGTATCTGTCTGTGGACAAGATCAGCCTGTAACGGAAAGGCCTATGGAATAGGAGAATGGGGAGGATGGTGGAGGAAAGCAATACACGTCAACACAGAGCAGAGAAGATAAGCAGAGAACAGGCTATGGCCCAAGGCTCCACTCTGGCTCTTCTGCTCTTTGTTCTGCTGCAGCTCACCACTTCCAGCTCAGGTAAGACAGAAAGGACCTGTATCACAGCAGTAAATACATGGTTAATACAGCTGTACCTCATAAGTCTGAGCCGACGTTATATATCACTTTCTGCCACTAGATGTCATAGGTCAGCATACTAGAGCACAAGCATCTCAGACCAATGCAAAAGAGCCACACACACACACAAACACACACACACGTGCAGACGCAGTTAAAGTCAACCTGGCCCGGCTATGAAAACAAAGAGAGAGAAACAGAGAAGCAGGGAGTGTGCTGCAAACACACAGAGGGAGTGATTCTCTGCTTAGGACTCGCACTTATATATTTAGAATATAGTCGTTTGCTGTTATATTGTTTACAATATTGTATATGCTATACCTTTAAAGCATCACGTCAGTATTTCTAAACGCTATATCCAAAACAATATCCGTGCTGGTGCACTGACATACTTTGTAATACAGCTACAGTATATTCAATGCTGTGGGATATCCATTTTTTTACATTTCTGTCTACAGGCCATAACATTTCAAAGATTTGAAGATTTAATGAAATAAGTGGATAACTTATGGAGAACACTGAGTGGCTGAGAGGTCTATATAAATATACAACTGTATCTTCTATGTGCCATGTGTTTTCTGACATATATTGCAACGCGTGACTCAGTCCAGAGCATCCCAGACATGCAGCCTCATAACCTCACTGTGGCTGTTGGGGATCCTGCAGTCTTTTCCTGTGGTGTGAAACCCAGCACAAGCAGCATCAACTTCACCCTGTACAACTACAACGGCATGTTTAGACTCACCTGCCCTGGTCCCTGCAACGGGAGCGGGTCTACATATAATGTAAGACGGCACTGCACAGGATGACATTACAGCATACTGCATGTTGCTATATGCTTCAGCTGTACATGGCTATGCACCCACATATACAAATACATTTAAGTCTAATCTCGGTCTCTCTGTATTTATGTGGATTCATCGTTTTATTGTGACTTTGTTTGTTCGTGTCTTCATTTCTCTCTGTCTGACTCACACTTAATGACCCCATCGCTTCAACTGCCACCCAGCCTTTCCGTGGAACCTGTACGACGGTGAGCGGGATGAATATGGCCACGTGGACTAATTCCAAGGCATCCATCTCTGACAACAGCACACAGGTGGCTTGTCAGCAGGGGGACCAAACCTACACTGCCTTCCTATATGTCTATGGTGATTCATCCTAGCAACCAGAGCAGGGTTCCCCAATCCTGGTCCTGGAGGGCCGCCGCCCTGCATGTTTTAAATGTCTCCCTGCTCCAACTCAGCTGATTCAAATGAATAGGTCCTTATAAGGACTCATTCATTTGAATCAGGGGTGTCATCAGCGGCTCTCTAGGACCAGCATGGGGGAACCCTGAACCAGAGCATGCTCATTTGCATTAATGATAGTCATTAAGCATAGGTCCTCCTGTCTAAAAGCGATTCCCTTTCCCCCAGAGAAAGGCAATAGCCCCCCAGAGAAAGGCAATCGCTATGCCATTATCATTGGCTGTGCCATTGGGGGATTCATAGCTGCGCAGTTGATCATTGGGGCGTCCATCATCTCGCTGCGTAAATCTGAGAGAGTCCAGAAATGTTTCAGTAAGTATAAATCTACTTAATCTTTAATAAGGTTTCCTTTTAAATGTTTTGCTTTGCTCTTTACATTACTGGGGATTTCCTTTTCTAAGGGACTATGGAATTTATGTAACAGTCACACACACACACATACAGGAGAAAAACATGTTATTATTAAATGTTCAACCTCTATTTTACTTTTAGGAGGAGAGCAAGAAGATAATGGCAATTCAGTTCTAGAGTAATACAGATATATATCCAATCAAGATAGAGTTTTATAACTTGTAATACCAAATAAGTGTCATTGTCTGTGATTTGTGAAGATTTGTGTGGAGAAACGTGTGATCTTAGAGCTGAGTTGATCACCTCATTATGATAGCTGCTGACGCCATCCATTTTGACCTATTTGTGGCCATTAGATTTAAAAGGTGATTTTGATCACTTTGACAATCCATCTGGATAATGGATGTACCCACAAATACCTTATAAATCAATTTTACAAAGATTAAAATGTCCTATTGTTATGTTATGTGAAGATGTTATGTTAAAGTTTCGTAATATAGGCGAATTACTCATATTCTATCTTTACAACACATTAAATAATAATACATCAGAAATAGAATGAAATAAAATAATTATACCTTTATGTTGAATATCTAATCTTTGTTGGAATATATTATATTCTGAATATCCTTACCAATTTTGAGTTAAGCATATGGATATTGTATATATATATTGTGTTTATATTTAACAATGTGTGTTACTTATAGTAGTAGTAGAATATGGGCTAGATCAAGTTTGTGTATATCCATGAAGAATGTTTGCAGTTCTATTCTCATTCCACCAGGGAGCAGCACTTTAACATGCTATAACAAGCACAGTCAACCCTTGCACATGCTGTTCTGCTTGCTGGCATTTCATGCCAATAGCTTGTTACTGACTGTTGTATTGTTATGGCAGTTACCCAGACCTGAAGATGTTCTTTGTTCTTCTCCTATTAAAGGTGTACCCAAAGGCTAAAACGTTTAAATGTGTTTAATGTGTGTTTAAATTGTGTTATTTCTATTTGTTTAGTGCTGAATTCTGTGATAATGTATTCAATAACTATGTTCCATGCTGTAAGCAAGGCTATATTCATCTCTTTGGACCAGGAGACTATAACACTTTGACATATGACTTTGACTGAATGTTGCTTTTTATGGGACTCCTGGCTATGGCAGTGTTATGACACCTGCTGTAACAGCATGAAGAGCCTGCAAGAGGTGGCCACATTCATTGACAGACAGCTTCAGTCAGCGGCATGAAGCCTACAAATACATGCACAGAGAGAGAGAGAGAGAGAGAGAGACAGACAGACAGACAGACAGACAGAGAAAGTCATGGAACAGAGCATGGAGGTGGATGGAAGGCAAACAGTAGGAGGGAGACATTTTGATTGTCCTATAACACACGCAGTAGACTCAAGCTCTTTAACTTATATGAGGTTTACTCTCATAACAGGATGGATAAATTCAATAAAACAGACATTAGCACACACACACACACACACACACACAGGTTAATCAGCAGGAGAGAGTTGTGTCTAAGTGAATACAGAAGTGGTATGGACTATGGTGAGCAATGTGTTGACACAGCTGCTACAATTATCTTCACCCAACATGAAGTCCTGTCTGACCTGCCTGACTGGCTCCAAAACCTCAAAGGCTTTTATATTATTACAATCGAAAGCTACATTCTGCAATAAAACTTTAGTCATCGCTACCTATATAACATACAGTATGTCTATTTGAAAAATTATTTTGATGATTGTATAATATGAAAACCATGCCTTAGAATATGCTGTGTTCTCAAATAAAATCTGATACTGTACATTTGACTAAATTGTGGTATTGTACTGGAGGTGCTGGTGGTAATGTTCTATCTCAGATTAAAAGTAACGTCCACTCATTGTCGAATATAAAAAAACAACTCCACAGAATAATTAGAATCAAAATGAATGTACAGTACAGAGCCCCTAAAAAACAATAACAAACGAAGATCATAAACAGCATTTACTATATTGAATTAGATCACACATTTACTTTAACAATTTGTACCAAGCATGACATAACATTTGCAGACAATTGAAGAAAGCCTAATGTCAGTCACACCCCATTGTCAATCAATGGCCTTCTAGTGGTCAATTATGAGTACTGCAAACAAAATACACACGTTACGGTAGCCTTGTGATCCCACCCTGATCTCTCAAGCTCCCATTTGAATTTTCCATAAGTTTCAGTCTGTATATGCTTCAAATGCATGCGCTTGGGTGCAAACCACTGGTGGTTCAGACCAATCAGCATCATCTGGCAGCACTGGCGTTGGCTTGTGATAGACAGTGATAAACAGATGGTTCATCCAATCATCTGCCAAGTATTGTATTTTCTAGTGTCTGCCCTTTTACAAACTGTTTTTATAGCTTGCTTCCCAAATGGTTGTGTGTAACAAACCTGGCACGTCACGTTTAGTCATTCGGTTCAATGTTAGAATGTCAAGTTTGTCATGGCTGTGTTCAAATACCTGCAGACAGAATTGAAATTGTGGCATAAGTATTCTGATTATGTAATACATGTTCATGTGTTTCAGGAATCAGATTTAGTATGGGCGGTACACAGAGAGCTGATTTAATGTTGAACAATTAATTAAACATGTTTTGTGAAATATTTTAGATTTTTCAATAAAAGTAATGTTGTGATCTTTCTATTCGAAGACAAACCACCAAGAGACATAGGCTTCATATTACTGTATACCGTACAACATAAGAGTTGTGTTTTCAAATGGCCGCTTTACATAATTTCGTACTCAAATGATTAAGGAGTAAAAGGCTGGAGGTAAATGTACAAGGAAATAGTCTATATTCCCAGAAAGAGAGAGAGAAAGAGAGAGAGAGAGAGAGAGAGAGAGAGAGAGAGAGAGAGAGTAGGTGTGTGTGTGTGTGTGTGTGTGTGTGTGTGTGTGTGTGTGTACGTACGTGTCATATTTTTGTGTAACTGCCCATGA
>JAODUH010037398.1:0-21276 GCA_027564835.1 Typhlichthys subterraneus
TGTATGTATGTATGTATGAATTAATGTGTGTGTGTGCACAAACATTGCATGTATGCACTCAGCTTCACAGTTACATGTAGACATCAGAGGCAATTGCTCTAAGACAACAGTGGAAGCTTCCCCTATAAGTTAATAAAAAATATGATATTTTACAAAAGTATATCATGACAATGTTGCTATTCAATTATTACTAAGTGTACAGCATCTGCACTATATCCCTTATCGAAGAAGAACCCTTTATTAATTTAGCAATACTGATATCTGTGTTCGTGAACAGCGTATTTCCACGAGACCAACGAAAGCACGGCCCCATAGACCGATATTGAAGCTTCAATGGGATTCTATGAGAGATGCAAGTGCGCTCTGTGTCTATGGTGAAAACATCAACGTTAATTTGACACCAGGACAAAACAACAGGCCATTTTGAGTCCCGCCGCACCCTCAGCTTCAATTGTGGTCTATGAGAGCTTTTCCCATAGAAAAACACATCTAGCGTTTATTGGACAATAGGCTTTCTCAGCTTCTCTGTTGGTAGATTTCTCAATGAGGGCGGACCCCGTGATAAACAGCCAATCATTGACAGAAAGACGTTTTGCTACGTTTGTATACAGGACATCAGAGAGTGCTCGATACAGCACAGAGATGGTGTTTGTATTCAATATACTTTTTTGCAGTCTATTTACAGAGCTCAGTTCGTTTGATAATTAGACCTAATATACTCGTGTTTTGTGATTATAATTAGTAACATAATTGATCTGCTTTTATGCAACATGGCAGACACAATGCTGTTTAACAGATTAATTAGAGGTCAGTTGATTAGGCCAAAGGCTACTTCAGGAAAGGCTTAATAATAATGCAAACCAGTGATTTAATTCAATAGCATTAATTGCAGCCGTGTTGTAGCTATGTAGGCTATTTGTGCTTCCCCTGTTTCTGAAAGGACCAGCCGCCAGGCATCCATAAGCGTCTTGGTAGTTGAGGCTCTGAGGTCAGCTCAGTGCTCGATACTTAAACAGATGTGAGCTGCAGGGACAGGCACTGGCACTGGCTAAATCAGTTGTATGTGTAGTTTTATTTCTTTTGCTTTGATCTCAGTCAGGCCTAACATGGCTCATGAGGGATTACAGGAAAAGTTCAAGGGTTTATCGAGCAGAGATGTTCGTCGATCAATACTGGGAAGAACTCAGTTGTAATTGGCAGTACAATGTTGGGCATACACTTATGAATTATGTTACGGTTAGGATACGATAAAGGCAGATAAAATTAGAGATAAACGCATTTGATAACTTTGACATACAGACGTGTATAAACAGTATTAATTCATATCTGCCCTCTATTATTCTACTTTTGGGGACAGCATGAAGGCAAATCACCACCATAATATCTCATTAATCATATTCTGCATATATCTTATTTTTATTTGCACCTTTGCAGGTCAGCTGACCCTTGCTTTATGCTTGGCTGTGTGGTGTGCAGTGTACATAAGAGCTGTCCCATCTGGACACCCAAGTGAAATCAAAACAAACACATGGGTGTAAATGTAAAAAATCTACAGGAAATCACCGGCAGCTGTGGTTGCCGAACTTTCACTGTTACAGAAGCTGTATTAAACATTTTTTTTCATTATTTGACTGTTTATTCACTGTTAAATCCATGGAAATATTTTACAGTGTAGCATATTTACAGTAAGAAATCAATGTAATGTAATGATCGTCCTAATTCCATGGAATTTTAACTCATGGACCGCTAGGAATCAAACACCAAGGCTGCAGGTCAGTTATGTTTGAATCAGCATGCCCACATAAAACTATATAACATAACTACTAATATTGTTTAGTGTACTATACAGTATACAGTAGACTATATACTGCAATAAAATGCTATAACATGTACTTCTTTTAAAGTGGTCTATGTGACACTGCCATGAATAGGATCTATAGCACACCAAAGTAAAAATGGAAGCCTACCTTTCTGCTGTAGAGGTGACCTTCCTCTGGCACAAAACTGCCAGCAAACTACTTCCAGGTGTCATTTCCTGTTTGATCTCCCAGGTAACCATGTTGGTAGGCCTCACAGCCAGGAAGTTGATGCCTGCCTGGAACCAGGCCCTGGCAAGATATAGAGACAGACCAGAGTCAGGGGTGATAAGCAAAAGACAGTAGAGCGGAATGTAAAGTTTGTTCAATCTGAAGTTAAATCCGTCTGTGTTGGGCACATTAATCCATATGGCGTTCTGTGTGTGAGGGCTGGACAGACTGCACAGACTGACGTACTCATTGCCTATTCGCAGCGACCATCTTGTGTCCATCTGCTGCGGCAAAGCGGAGAGAAGCGGTGGGAAGCCGCAAAGATCTTTTGCAACTTTCCTCTCAGTTTCCTACGCTGCCGTTCAAAGATCTCCTTCCACCCCCTTCTCACTTCCTCCAGTCATCCTTGACATTCCTAGGTGCCTTCATGCCCCTCCATCACCTGCTCTCCTCCCCCTCCCTCCCGTTTCACCTCCTTTATTCCATTCCAACCTAATCTCTTTGTTTTTCTATCCCCCTCTGCCTCCGCGTCTCCCTCCCTCCCTCTATATAATCCACCCCATTGTGCTTTGCTTTGTTCTATTTATCACCTTGACAACATCCTCCCTCGGTTTATTAGCGCACGTGTGCGCCCATACACACGTGAACCCGAGGGTACGTGCGCGCGTGCACACACACACACACACACCCTATGAGGTTACTAATGTAGACAGACACACATTTACGTACATTCCCACTATGATTATTTTATGTTTACTGTTTTATTCACGCACCAGCGGCTTCTGTTGGCAAATGGCAGTTGCAAGTGCTGCCCGTTCACGTGTACTCACACGCACGCACGCACACACACACACACACAAACACACACACAAAGAGAAACACACACACACAGGTTAACATCCCCATTTCAAAAGACAAAACAAATATATAACGACTGTGTTGGTCTCTCATGTGTTCAGAGAAGGGCTTTAAATGTATTTTCATGGTGTTGGCACACCATCCCAATCTGCATGAGTGCGTGTGTGTGTGTTTGTGTGTGTGTTTGTGTGTGTACAAGCACGTACGTAAATGTTTCGATGTGTTTGTGTGTTGCGTCGCTGAACCAAAAGAGATGTGCTGGCATGTGCTGAAGGAGCAGGCCCCGCTAACTCTCACCTGCTAATGTTGCTGTGGCAGTGTTTACAATGCAATGCTCTTCATGAATCTTCACATATTCATATATTTATCTGGTTGTACATTGATTTTGTTGTAGAGTAGGTGAAGAGATACTTGGAAAATGATGAACATGCTTCACAGAAGAAACACCTGACATTCACTGCTGTATAGGGAGGCAGTAAGCAGCAAGGAATAACCTTAACAAACATAATTCAACATCTATGTCTCAGTTTTGCCCTTCATTCTCCCCCTTTCTGTTTGCATATCTAATTGAAGCCTGTCTCTCTCCTTTCTACTGGTGCACGGTATATATTCCTATCCTGCATATACTTTCAGAAGATATCTCACTCCGGGAGACTTATCGTTCACTATAACAAAAGAATGTAAAACAATTCTGTGAAAGTCGTGAAAGAAAAAAAAAAAAAGTAGTAAAATTGAAAAAGATTAAATTAATGCATTCCTGCATGGCTTTGTAATGCCAGTCTTGCTGAGCAGGGAACACAAACGTATGCCTGAAAAGCAGTGGAGGAAATACACCAGAGAGTTCCAGTTGAGAAGGTCACGGCAAAGGCAAGGCTCTGTAAAACTGTACCATGAAGACGGCAGAAGGCATCTGAAGTGTGTTCAGGCAAAACCTTAACGTGTAGCCGTACCACGTGTCTGATGAGGTTGAAACGATGAAGTGAATGCCTTGTCTTCATTTCATCTTTGATCTTATAATAGTGAGGAGAGTTTAACACTAAAACAGTGAAGCAAACACTGAGTTTGCATCCCCTTGGGGAATTCATCAAATGTAGCTGTGATCATATAATAGCATAACCGTTTGTTTGGGATGCACAGTGACCTATAGTGTAGTATGATATCAGCCAGGCCAGAGGCAGGTAAAAAATAATTAATGGACAGTTATTAAGCAATATAATTGTATTGTTATTATAAATGTATTTCGGGCGAGTATGTCTAAAATCTCTGGATACAGATCAGTTTTGCCGTGGTTGAAATATCATGCGCACATAAGTGGCGTGAGATGATTACAAGGCTGCGTTCAAATCAATGTAATGTTTACAGTTCCGTTCGAACGAAGGCCTATGGCACTTGTGGACTGAACGCCAGGATACCAAACAGTGAAGAGAGCTGACCTGTGGGTTGCACATCATGTTAACAAAGCGATCGTTTTTGCTTTGCAGGTGCTTAGCTAGGCCGACAGATAGCAGCCTACAGTCATGGCCTTACCCATGACCACGGTCTGTCCCTCACTACTTTCGTTATGCAAATAGGTTATATAATACCTGTACCGTTAAAGAGACAGCAATATTACTTGTATTTTTACTTACTAACTACCTATTAATAAAAATATTAAACAATGGGCCCCTATTTTAACGATCTAAGCGCACGGTCTAAAGCACAAATTGGATTTAGGGGGTGTCCAAATCCATGAACCATGATAAACGGTCAATGCGCCAGGTACATGGTGCATTTGCTATTTAGACATTGTGGGTGCTGGATGGAAAATGACAACTGCATCGGTCTGAAACTAGCAAAGACACTTGCGTTCCTGCTTTGCGCCGGTTGTAAGATAATAATACATTTAGACATTTTGATCAAAACACTTTTGCTCTCACTTCTGCTGGGATTATGGCAGTCCTTCAAATATATTACTTACTGTGTATGTGGTATGTGATATAATACAGTATATTCAGTGGATTCATACACAGCATATGCAAGGGACTGCAGGTTTGGGGCAATCTGCATACTGTCCATACTGTATATACTGAACCACTGTATATATACTGAAGTTAGCCAAGTGTTACGAGTGTGTGTGTGTGTGCGTGCGTGCGGGCACGTGTACGAGTGTGTGTGTGTGTGTGTGTGTGTGTGTGTGTGTGTGTGCGTGTGCGTGCGTGTGTGTGGGCGTGCATGCATGCTTTTGAGTCTGTCATTCAGGTAAATTGATGGACAAGGCTGTGTCCCTACGCTGTCTATGTTAAATGCACAGGACCGGAGACTGACAAGTGTAGAAGTGCGTAACGCCAACCCCACCCCCCCACCCCCCCTTCCCAACTGTCCTGTGTTTTCCCTCTCTCCATGTCTCCCACACAATAAAACATAGCTGCCTCCTCTCTGAGCATAGCTCTTTAATGTAATCTTTATGTTATGTTTTTGTTGTTATGTTATGTATCGTTATGTTATGTTATGTGTTTGCTATCATTATGTTATGTGTTTGTTATCGTTATGTTATAGTTATATTATGTTATGTTATTTTTATGTTATGTTATGTATCTTTATGTGATGTATATTTATGTTATGTTATGTTTTTGTTATTGTTATGTTATGTTATGTATCTTTATGTTATGTTGTTATGTGTTTGTTATCATTATGTTATGTGTTTGTTTTCATTATGCTATGTTATCGTTATATTATGTTATGTTATCGTTATGTTATCGTTATGTTATCATTATGTTAGGTTATGTTATCATTATGTTATGTAATGTTATATGAAAGGATGTCTGTCTGTGATGTTTCAAGCCCCTAATGTGAACCATCAGGGTTATCGACACAGAGTGGTCTTGCATTTAGAACAGGCTGCTTTGGCTGGAAGTTCTTGCTATAGCTACCGCACATGTAATCTGGTTTATTGTCCTGTCTTTCCCTCCCCCCCAAAAGTAAATTGGGTTTCTGCATCTGGGATTTCTAGCTAAAATGACAACAACGCATTGTCTGTCTTTGATTGGCGTTTCAACCTTTGTTTTGGTTGGAGATGAATTAATAATCAAATCTACCACAATGTGAGAACAACCCCTCAGCACTGATTTGTGGCTTTCAAAGTCATGTCTTCCCGGTGCTATATTTGGACATGTTGCCCAGCATACTCTCTTATAGAAGGAACTTAATTGGTGGAACCTGGCATAACAAAAACATTGTTAGGGTTTGAAAATGAGCTCTTCATGAATGAATGAGAGGTCCACAGTGAAAGCGAAATAACTGCATGTGAATGTGTGGTCCTGTTGTCTCTGTGCCAACATGAAACAATACAGTACTGTACATATCAAAAGTATTATTTCTCTGTGAGAGTCTGTGGACTGAAACCCCACGTCAGACTTAGAAAGTCTTAAGAAGGTACACGACTAAAATATAAAGTAAACAGTGTTTTTGAATATAAAACTCATCGACATCGTAATCAGTGAATAACCATTATGTTGATACTGGCATATTTATTTTAAAGAGTGAAAAAAGGATGCAAAAAGGATTAAGCAAGTACAAATGACTTTGCTAAAAGTGTTCAACCAAAATAAAAGTTTATAACGAAAGCAAGTGTCTTGTTTATTGTTAAATAATTAATAGAATGTTATATTTCAGCCCTATTGAGCTTAACAAGGGTGGCTGGCTGCTTATTTATTTAGACATGTCATTGTGAAGACAAAAGAGGAGCACAGGTATCAGACTGTGTCACAGCGTGATGGGAAGGTCATGTGACTCCACTGACAAACACACTTAAAACAGCACAGTAAAAAACAGAGATCTTGGAAACCAGAGAGGGCTCAATAGATGTCACTTACGCTGTGAAGGGGGGGGGGCTTTTCACCCTTCATGCAAACCAGATCTAGCATTGTTTGTTTCAATGTTTTCTCTCTGGGTGCCTGCTTGGGAGGTGTTCTAGGCACGTCCAGCTGGAAGAAGGCCTCAGGGAAGACCTAGGACTAGGTCCCAGGATACCCCAGTAAGAGTTGGTTAATGTGCCTCAGAAATGGGAATCCTCTGCTGGAGCTGCTGCCCCCACGATCCGACCACGGATAAGCGGTTGACGATGTATGGATAGCATTAATGGTTATTTTGAGTATATAACATTAATTTCCAAGTATATATCAATCTGTGACCTCAAGGTTGTTTTGCAGTGAACTGTTTTGAGGTAAATGTACTTAGGTACGTAGGCCACGTATTGGTACATTTAGCTGTCTGGGCACTGCATAACTCGGTCTCCACAGCAAAATGCCATTAGTGGCACGCCCACTTATAAGAGACCAGATTCGTTCCATGTTTACTTCCATTGAACTGCATTACAATGTACCATCTTCATTAATGTTCAAATATCTTTGTTAAAAGAAAGCAATTCAATCATTTGCCAAGAAATCCAGAACAAAATAACTACAATGACCAGTGTACTATAACAAAACATTGTGTACATGAATTCAAAATATGCATACTTTACAATGTAGCAATGTGTACTAATTCCAGCATACTGACCTATAAAGGCCCAGGTATAGCCTACTTCTGCGGAAACGGTCTGCACACGTTGCGGATAACGTTACTTTAGTCATCAGCACAGTCTTTACAAAAAAATATGTGCTGAAACAAAATGTAACGAAGACAATGGATGTCCTGCTAAGTGGTCAGTATATTACAAATGTCTGTATCCAGCGAAGCTCTGTTTTACATCAATATTTTTCAAGGGAAAAATTTTGTGTGCGTAGAACCGACACTTTGACAACTGTGTCAAGACCTGCCTCTAGGAGAGGTATTTAGACTGAAATTCTATATAAATCAAATGACCAACTACATACTGTAACCAAATCGGATGTTAAACTATACTGAGGAATTAATTGGCAAACTTAACGGCACTGGTCTGGCTGTTTGCAGCTCTTGCAAATCTTATTAAATTGTCAGTGTGAAGATCTGTGAGTGACAATGCTAACTAATGAAAATGTACCTCCCCACAACCTGATAGTGCTGACCAGAGCCATGTAGAGAGAGAGTTACGCCAACAGAAGTTTGAAATGTTCAACGGTCACATGGTCCATGGAGAGGCAAAGCCTATGACAAACTAGTTCCAGTAAGTGCTTGGTGGGTAATTTGAATATATATACAGACATATAAAGGTAAAGGTACTTTTATTGTCACATACATGTTGCAAAATTCATCCTCTGCATTTAACCCATCCCTCCAGGGAGCGGTAGGCAGCCACTGTGCAGCCCCGGGGACCAACTCCTGATAGGAGCCAGTGTCTCTGGTCACATGACACTGGCTGGAGGGTGAAGCTAACATGTTTTTAGATGGTGGGGGAAACCGGAGCACCCATAGAAAACCCACGCAGACACGGGGAGAACATGCAAACTACATACAGAAAACGGTCCATTGGAGTGAACGGAGATGACACAACTCTCTCTCTACATGGCTCTGATGCTGACATGCTTGCAGGGGTCTATGTATCAAACGTTCAGCACAAGTTGCTTAAGTGACGTAGTGCTACTGAACGGAAGAGGCTTGTTTGCAGAAGTATTCCCGGGCCATAAGCCCTGCTTACTTATTCCAGCTGTAGACTAAAATAACCAGCTTCTCACTGATGCTCTCATGAACCTCTCTGGACGGCGTCTAAAATGTAAATGTTTTCTAAAACACTCCTGCCTTCAGGAAAAGACCTGACAGTAAACGTCTGCGTGTTTGCTAGCAGATGTGCCTCTGAGACAACAGTCCAGTAAGACATATTGTTTATCTGAAGTTGAGGTTGGAACAGATGTTTTACAACATCAGAGGCAAACACTGTAGAGATTACATACCACACAGCGGTGGTGCTGTGTTCAGTTAAATGGCTTAAGAACTGCACTTAAATGTGTTTATGTGTTTTAGAAACACATTTGATACTTTATTCACATGTACAGTACAGCACATATTTGAAATACGCTCAATATTATACACTTAGATGTAGTCATTATCATTATTCAAGAGGGCCAGTTCTGTCCTGGCCTGTCCTCTGGACGCCATAGAGGAGGTGTGGGAGAGGAGGATGTTAGCCAAGCTGATGGCAATTAAGGACAACACCTCTCAATCCATGCATGAGTATATGAGCTCCTTGAGCAGCTCCGTTAGCAGGAGATTGCTGCACCCACGGTGTAAGAAGGAGCGCTAATGCAGGTCCTTCAAGCCAGCAGCCCTCAGACTATACAATGACATAATGACATTACTTTTTAACATATATACATGCAGTACACATATGTACATATATACAGGTCTTTTGGTCTATTTTATTAGTACTGATGAGTATTATTATATTTGTTACTGTGGCAGCTCTATAAAAACCTGCCATGACATACCTACACAGTATGTACACACCTATACAGTATGCATATTTTTGTGTTTTGCACTCATTAGTCTCTTATTTATTCTTATTTATATATCATTGAATGTACAGAGCTGTGTAACAAGTGAATTTCCCCTGTATGGGACCAAGGGTGTTTGAATAAGAAAGATGGCCGAAAGAGGGCAGTATTCAGACCACAGCTGTCTCTGAAATCTAGCCAAATAGTGTCCTGACAATACACGTGTCATGTTAGGGCCGCAATGCCACATAATCCTCCCTCTTTGTGAAATACGCACAGCAGAGTTGTGATACAGATCTTGAGCTTTTCCTCAATTCTTGAGGGTACAAGACTCCTGCACATAACGTATGTCGCAATAGCTTGTAATAAAGTGTGCTTCTACGCAGAGAGAGGCTGCTTAACAGTCTGGGAAATGTTTAAATAACGTTGCAGTTGTTTTAGAGGATTAGCGAGACAGATGGGGGCGCCCGGAAGTCTCTAATAAGCTGTCGCGGAGTGTTTGAACGGAAGGCCAAAAAGAGGACATTATGTTGGAGGTTGTGGGTCAAATGCCCCTCACCGTGAAAGCATCTGTTGCAGTCTGTGGCCCTGCCATCTCTCTCTCTCTCTCTCTCTATCTCTATCTCCACCTCTATCTCTCATTCTATTCCTCTTGTTTAATCTGTTCTTTGCCTTTAGACGTTCTCCACCTCATTCTACCCTGTATATTATTTGTCACTCTTTCAATCTGTATCTCCCATTCTCTCTCTCTCTCTCTCACACACACACACACACACGCACACACACACACACACACACACACACACACACACAGGCCGTCTCTTTCCTGTCCCGCTCATAGCTGTCTCTCATTCCCTAAGCAGCTGACTCCCCAGTTATATAATGCCAGGTGCACACTACACGATTTCAGGCCGATTTTGACCAGATTTAGTCGTGACCGACACATTTTCAGCGTCGGGACAGAACGTGGCTCGTCGAGAGCGACGACAGGCGTCGTTACTCCGTGTAGTGTGACATATTCTAAGATAGGCTACGAGACGTCTGAGACGCCTCACGACGTCCCGACGAAAAGACTAGCATGTTAGAATTTTTTTTTATTTTCTCGCCTAGTTTGACATCCCCTACGAGGTGCTCCGACATATTCCTTCACATTAACCAATAGGATGGATGCGTATGCTACTAAATACACGTTTACCAACTTTATAGTTCGTATGGCTGCAGATTAGTCTATTGACAGCCAGGGCATGAGAGGATCTGCACACTGCTTCAGAGCTGTGCCATTGTGTTTGTGTGTGTGTGTGTGTGTGTACGTGCACATCTATGTGAACAAACATGTTTACATGTGATGTGTGTACATACACCTGCACATGTGTGTCTGTGTCTGCAATTATGCATGAATTGGTGAAACAGTCTCCATCTGTGGTGGACCTTGTCTGTGTTTAATGTTGTTGTCTTAGCAACCAGTGCATAGACAGGATGCAGCCTACTACACCTAATAAATAACAGTATCCTGTTTTAGTGTATATATCCTTAAAGGTTCACTCCTCCATTTTATAATTACGCCATCAGAAGATTTAAAATCAGCACAACTGTTACAACAACAAGGGGAGATAATATAAAGGTATAGGCCTTTTTGTGTTGATACAAAATAATCGCGATAAACAATATCATTGTCATTTTAGGAGCATTTTATGCCACTGATATAATGATAATATAATGCATGTAGGCTATACTACTTTAACATTCTTAAGATTATTCCAACTCTCAACACAATGACTAAATGAATATACACAGTTCAGGCAGCAGTTATATTGTGTTCAATTTCTAATCGTCATAATTCTTCGATAATTTGGTTGATTAAAAAAAGAGGAAGACAAGCGTGGAATGACTGACTAAA
The DNA here is from genome assembly GCA_027564835.1 of Typhlichthys subterraneus. Taxonomy (NCBI): domain Eukaryota; kingdom Metazoa; phylum Chordata; class Actinopteri; order Percopsiformes; family Amblyopsidae; genus Typhlichthys; species Typhlichthys subterraneus. Next base: position 11,169 of record JAODUH010037398.1, read on the forward strand.
TAAATAAACCAGTGTAAATGAGTCAACAGGGGAATCAGGGAGAGAGGTATAACTGCCCCTGGCCACGGAAGCATTTTATATTACTCGAACCACATGTGTAATAAGAGATGTAGCCTAATTAAAGGGAGACAATCTGTGCATGTGCATGACGTTGTTATATCCCTAATTCCAAAGCACTAGTCTGGCATATGGGCTAGCATCAACAAGACTGCTGTTGGCTGCAGCAAATCGACGGTAGGGTAATAAATATTTTTGAGAGGTGCGTGTGTGTCAGCCTACGGCGTAGGGTACGTCATGGGCTCATTTATGCTTCTGCGTCAAAGCTACAGCGCAACCTGCCGATGGGGCTACCACGCGCACCTCTCCAAAAATGTATTTAGCCGTCCGTCCATCGATTAGACGCACTAGTTTGGTTTTGTTTGGTTTGGGAAAAATGGATTTGGTACCACTAGTATCAATACGTTTTCTGAAGAGCTATAGTTTAAATTTAGCACAAAGTGGTCCTCGTGTTTTGTCAAACTTTCTGACACTACTGTACCTACAATAACTAGAACTTTGCTAGAGCTCTTACTGTAATCTTTACATAGTAACCATGCTAGGTGTGTAGATACAGGAATATGGACACCCACACTAACTTCTGCCCATCATGAGATTTGCATGACATGTTTTTCTGTAAACAAGTACACAGAATATTGGAATACTGCAGTGCTGGCTATAGTGAAGTGTCCACTGTGAAGCAACAAGCTATTGCTCCACAGAATGTGTTAGCCAGAGACCAACACGGCTCATAGAAGCGCATAGAAGGCTAAAGGTATAAATCATTCAAGTGGTATTTTATAAATGTCTGTCCCAAGCCATCTCTTTAACCTCTTTAACTTTACCGTTTGTACTGAAAGGGAAATTTTCACCCAGTGAAATGTGCAATTTACAAGCTATTAACTTGGATAGTTTTGCTGCAGAAGACATTAAATGCTGAGAAAATATGGCATCATGTTTTAACTGCCAAACTAAATGTCCCTGGAAAATTACATACAAATTATTTTATGATGTGCTACTCTGACTAATAGCTTTGAACATACAGTACAGTGCACTGTCTTTCATTATGTTTTAGGAGAAAAATTACATTTTAGAATATGCAATCTTCACACACACACACACATGCATGAACATGCCCATGAACATGCACACAGACAAACGTGCACAGGCACACGCACGCACACACACCCCTCAGGCTACAAACGTGGAGGTCTCAACAGGCCATCACAAAGGTGGCTACTGTATAAGCTAGCAGCAGCATCTACAAACAAGTGGTTACATCAACATGTGCCAGAAGTACGCTCTCACACAAGTGTTTGTGTGTGTGAGTGTGTGTGTGTGAGTGTGTGTGCGTGCGTTTGCGTGCGTGTGTGCGTGTGTGTGTTTGTGTGCGTGTACACACAATAAGTAGGACTTTACAGACAGACACACACACAGGCATTGGACCGCAAGACCCAGGAGTTAGTGTGAGGTTATGCGTTCAGTTGGCCTGTGATCTGCCAAGATGTTTTACACACACACACACACACACTGCTTGCTTGCCTCCTGAGTACATCTGAACTGAGGAAAGTGAATATGACGGCGAAGGGGAGGGAGAGAAATTGAAGCGCCACCCCAATGAGGCAGAAACACAAACGGACAGATAGACAGGCTGGTCTGAGGTCTGAGCTCCTGGCTGCCGTGTGTCTTCTTCTATCCAATCAGACACACAATATGTGTACTGTATGTTATCGCTTTGGTGTCGATCTTCTCTGATCTTTGTATCGCTGGAATGTCTTGAGTAAAACCACTATAATATACGTGAGCCTGAATGATGTGAAATGCAAGTTATGGTTATAGTAATAATAGGAATAACAGCAGTCGTATTCATAATTAATAATATATTGTGTTATTTTACACCCATTGCAGGACAGCATGTTGCATATGTGAATGCAAACCAGGTTCTACAAATAAGCTAATTCTGTTCTTATTTCTGAATGAAGAAATAAAGCATTGGTACAGATATACATATTAATAATTATGTTAGAAATATAAAATATAAAATATTATGTTAGAAATATACAGGTATACTTCAGTATGTACGTGCTACAAAATATTATGACTGCCTGGGTGGTCCAACATGCATGAAAAATTAAATAAGTGTTTAACATATTTGGTAATTAATACACATCCTTCTTCATGGATTAGAAGCCTTCACACAACATTTGTATTTTTTAGATTAAAAAACCAGGTGGGTAGAGTAAGATGTGACTCTTCACAGCTATCTATCTACATTTACTGTAGTACGTTCAAGCAAACAATGGTTTGAAACGCCAAGGTAAAGCACCGACCTTGCTGAGGGCAATGCAAACGTAGTTGTCTTTTTACTGTGATGATTTACCATATAATTCCTCAGGTCACAAACTTTGGGGTTTGTGACCTGAGCCATCTCTTTGGTTTCTACAGTGAAGTCGCAGTGTTGCTGTGTGTTGGGTTTGGGTTGGGTTGAGCATGGCCTTGCTACGCTAATGGACTGGTGTTAACGTAAATCAAGATTCCTAGGTTAAAACGGAACCCCGCTGGGGACAGATGCAACTCTGCAGGACATCCAACCCCTCCAGCATAATTAAAAATGTTGACGGAGAGGGAGAGAGAGAGAGCGAAAAATGCACTTTACAGTAATTTGTTTGTTTCACCTGACCCGGATTGCATAAATGAAAAATGAAAACGAGAAGTACCATAGATTTTTTTTTTTACAGACCCATGCTCGTTCATGTCCAAAAGACCCACTGAGTACCAAAAGAATAAACAGAACTTTTAAATTATGTCACCATCGATAGTCAAGGAATAGTGCAGAGGAACACACAGGTCCCCAAACTTAAATTATTAAAGGAAGCAAATTAATTTCGGTCAGATTTTAGTTCATAATTTATACTTACCAATGGAAGCCAAGGCTGGACCTATTCGATGTTTTAATTTCTAATTCCTATGACGGACCCTGCACAGACCATGGTCAGATCCACAAGCAAGTAAAAGTAAAAGTAAAAGAAAGTTGCTTATATGTTCAGGGGCGCTGGCAATAGTAGGTTGCCGCCAGTGAATGAACCTGCTGTTTCGTCAAGCCGTGACAAAGAAATACTGTTTTTTAAACATATGTATTAATTAATTATCGGGTCCATTTGGTAAATCACATTTACCCAAGAATCATAGCATTTATTTCAGACCTAACCCAGATTCGAGAACGCTCAAAAGTTGGACCCTACCTGGTCAGGTTGGATCTTGGGTCTAGGGTCTTGGAGGACTTGTGAAGACCTCTACTGTGTACGCTAAGCTGTATTACCTCTACTGTGTACTGTAAACTGTATTACCTGACCATGCATAGCCTTGTGACGCAGAAAGCTGAGTTGTAATGGTTTTTGTTTCATACACTGAAATGACCCCTGCTGATAACCATGCTCATGCGTTTGTGTGTGTGAATAGGACACTGGAGTGTATTGACGGTACTGAAGCGCAAGGAAAAGGCAAAGCTTTTAAAGACATTATGTCAGGTGTGAAACTAATTCAAACTCAGCAGGTGGTGGTTTCAATCTTTAGTCTAGCTAGCATATACAGTATTAGTTTTGCACACAGGTTACCTCAACACTGTGGCTGCAATTTGCCATGAACAGTAGAGCAGTAGATCTTGTGGTTTTACTGTAATTATTTGACTGCTAGATTTCCCATTTCATCCCTTTAGTGACTTCCTAAATAGTGACAAGATAGTGTTTTGTAGTAAGATTTTGAATAGCCCGCTTGGAGAAACGTTTACTGTAGAAAAGTTTAGAGAAGACAATTCCTTCACATTGATGTGGAAAAAGACGGTGCAAGGACGGAAATATTAGTGACGTGCATGCTCCTACATTTTTAAACAATATTGCCTTGGTTACTGTAACAGCTACAGCTTGCATACAATTTGAGACATGATCATGAAGGGAGAAGGAGTTTAAGCTAATACATCTTTCGTCAAATTCATCAACTACTGTACAGGAACTCCTTGCTAGCCGCCCATTCTGTGTGTGTTGGAAAAACAATATGGTGTTTTGAACAGAGCAAGTGGTACAGACCGCACCATGCGCAACACTATCCCAGGCTTCGAAATGTTTATCCAATGTGGGGGGTGGAGCTTCTGAAGGAGCATCCTATGGCAGCAAAGGGGGTGGAGCTTCTGAAGGAGCACCTTATGGCAGCAAAGGGGGTGAAGCTTCTGAATGAGCACCCTATGGCAGCAAAGTGGGTGGAGCTTCTGAATGAGCACCCTATGGCAGCAAATAGGGTGGAGCTTCTGAAGGAACATCATATGGCAGCAAAGTGGGTGGAGCTTCTGAAGAACCCAATGGCAGCAAAGGGGGTGAAGCTTCTGAAGGAGCACCTTATGGCAGCAAAGGGGGTGGAGCTTCTGAAGGAGCACCTTATGTCAGCAAAGGTACCAAATACCTTTCTCTAGCATTGCTGTCTCCACCTTTGTGAGCAAACGGGTTACAGCGTTTACTGTGCTTCTGTGTTTTGTGATGCTGGTTATTTAGTGTTTTTATTTGTCACTCGTTTCCATTTCTGTGTGGGGCTGACAAATATCGCCCTCCTGTCGGTCTTTTCCGGACCTATAGCCTAATTATTGTAGCTTTGTTTCCCTCCATGCCGAAGGTGCCCTTGAGCCAGGCACTGTACACCTTGTCATCTAGAGCCAGCCTTTACTTACTGCGTCAAGATCAGAGTATGTGAGCGGAGCTGAGCAGTTGGAAATCCCTCTCATATCTCAATGACCGGGCGTTAAACTTGTACTGCGGAATTCGTTGGGAAACTTACCGACACAGCCCTGGTTGTCTCCAGATCTTGTACAGCTGTTAAATAACCATGGTTACTGCTTAAAATAAATGGAAAAACTTAAATAAGATGTGTGACAATGCTAAAAGCAAATGAAAATAAACCGTACCACTTCCTGACAGTACTGTCGAGTGTACAGGGGTATATGTATCAGAAGTTCCGCACAGAGTTTCTCGAGTGACGAATGGACAACAGAGGCTGAGACTACTGTACACCTAACTATGGGGTAGTTGAGGTGTGCTCGAGTGTGTCCGGAAAAACCCAACAAAGTCAGCCCTTGAGGCCAGGAGCTCACGTCCTAGTGTTCAAAAGCTGCTAATAAGCCTAGCTGGCACATCAGTATAACATCCTGTCCTGCCCGGTCCTGTTTCAGTCGATAGTCTTAAATCACCAGCCCCCACTCCTCTCTCTCTCTCTCTCTCTCTCTCCCCCTCCCTCTCTCTCTCTCTCTCTCTCTCTCTCTCTCTCGCTCTCTCTCTCTCTCTCTCTCTCTCTCTCTCTCTCGCTCTCGCTCTCTCTCTCTCTATCTCTCCCTCTCTCTTTCTCATGTCAACTCTGTCTCCTCACCCACTCATTTTGCAGCGGTGGATAAAGGCTGTCTCACCGTGTGACCATGTATTCAATTCTGAAGCAGCAAAAAAAGAATTGCCTCTGTGGACGTCACATTGTGAGCCTGCTCCTCACAGGGTCACAGGATCACAGGATCACAGGGTCACAGGACCACAGGGTCACAGGATCACAGGGTCACAGGGTCACAGGATCACAGGATCACAGGATCACAGGGTCACAGGATCACAGGATCACAGGATCACAGGGTCACAGGACCACAGGGTCACAGGGTCACAGGATCACAGGATCACAGGATCACAGCAAAGAAAAATACACAGAAATATGTGAAGAGGAGGTAAATGTGTGTAAAGCACATTATTGAATTTAGTGATATTATTCATTTTAATGCTTGTGTGTGTGTGTGTGTGTGTGTGTGTGTGTGTGTGTGTTCGTCAGTCAAAGCATATACAGTAAGTGGTAGAAGATGCATTGCACTCAGACCATGATTCCTGTATAATCGCCATGGTTATTATATAAGTGATAATGACAACCTGGGAGCAAGTTAATAATCAGTCTGATTTCCCTTCGTTGCTATTTCATTCTAATCGGTGTAAAGCAAGATTAGAAACGTTTGCCCCAGAGCATGCGGGATTCTTCTTGCTGAAATTATGAGTGCTTGGTGGCTGGTTACACTTACAAGGATAAAGGTATAACTGCACCCTAAATTGTGTTTGCTTTTATTTGAGCTTTAAACAAAATTATAGGACTGCATGGTGATGAGACACGCTGGTGTCAATATTTACAAAAGTCTTGTGTCTATAAAAATTTAAGATTTCTTTTTATCTGAAAAATTGTAAAACTCGCAATGGACATGACTGGTTTCCATCAGTACTCATGCGCTCGTGCTTCATCAAATTCAAATGTTAACGTTAATGGGGAGGGGGGGGAGCTCAGATCCTTGTCAAAGTTGTGCAATGAGTAGAGTCAGGCTCTGAGATGGGGTGACGTTACACTTTAAAGGTGCTATGTGTAGAAAATGACCATATTCTCCAAACCACTAGGGGTCAGCATTTCACCAGAATATTGAGGCGTCCTTAGTCACTCGCCCCCCTCAGAGCGTCTGCTCCATTATCGACCATGTCTCAGTCAATCCACTACTGGGTCCACACACACATATTACAGTCATGCAGTAAAAAGAGAAGCCAATAAGATACAATGATTTAAGCCTATTCATACCATCAAGGCAAGAAAAGCACAATTCACAACTGTTAAAACACTGAGAGCCAGCATCACTGCTATTTTATAATATTCCCGTGCCATATCAACAGGAACAACAGACACAGTGAGCCAAACAATATCAATGCCATATGGAACTGTACAGGCTAGTGTTTTACAGGCAATAACGTGTCAGAGACAGCGAATGCAAGCCAGACGACAAGAAACACAAAAAACAGGGAATAGCCTTGCTCTGCGTTTAATACATGCAGTTACTGGTAGGCAACTTGACAAGAAACACAACACACACAGTCGCAGGGTGGCGACGAAACCGACAAAGGAACACCTATTATAAACATAACCTATTGGCTACCCCCACACAACTGTAAACAATCAGCAGGCAATAAGAACGGTTTTGAAATGTCCAACAAGGTCAATATGCCCCATTTGCATTTATAGCGGTTTACTTATCATGTCCAGGAACTTTGCACCAGCATTAAACATAATCCATTTAGGTTGCTTCTTGCTTCTGATTCATCCAACGGTGGAAAGCAACACGTGTCTCCAGTGCACTGGAATGCAGGGCATATATCGATCGGGCTGTAACCAGTTCCAATTTTGCTTCAATTGAAATGCATTTTACAATATTTCTATCATTAGAAAATCTTTGGTAACATTGTTCTCAGCCTTCTTTTACTTTCACTCTACATTTACTTTGTAACCGTAGCCTCTGTTATGAAGTCCATCTTTAATATGATCCCCTGAGCAACATAAATGGTCACAAAAATAGAAAAGGTTTGGCACCGCCAACGCAGTAAATGGCTTTGGATGGCATTTCAAAGAACAATGTTTAGGCGTTAAGTAATCTAAAAGTAATAGAAATAATCAGATTATAACAGATAACGGATAATCTGATTATAATTGTAGTCTGGCAACTAATTGTCATCTGGTAACTAATAACTAACGGATTACATTTAAAACGTTACCTATATCCCACCGTGGCCACAACACGAACCATCCACCTCCATCTCCAACAAGCGTGCCATGAGGACAGGCGTGTTTTTGACACAATCACAAACATACTGGCAAGATGGGGACCAAGTGAACTCTTTGGATGGGCTCACCCAACCAGTGAGAGCGGCTGCTGCTGTACCTCACAACAATAGATATCCCTGGTGTAACCAGACCCTACATTCACTTGATGAATAGGGTCTGGACACTCCACTGGGGATTGTTTCCAGTCAAGGCATTCTGATGGGAGTAGACCTCTGGTTCATTTTGAAACGCTTGTAGCAGCCTATCGGCGTTGCTACAACGGTTTGTATCGCTTCATCTTGCTCCATAAGAATTTGGAAACAAACACTGGACTTCATCGCACTTAGCCAGCCACAATGCTTGCACCCACAACATTCCGGCTGGGAGCCGAACACCCAGACCACTAGACCACCCTGTACCCAGTTAAAGCGAACAGGATGTCTACAGACTATAATATCGGCAAAAACTGACACATGCACACACACACACTCACAGGTTGTTGCAGTGCAGCCTGTATTATTGTGCATCGCTGTAAATCTTGTATAATCTATACGCAGACGCGCTATGCAATCGTGTTTTAAAACTAAATAGTGATAAAACTGAATAAGCATTTAGCAAGGCCATGATCATGTCACCGACATTCTTACTTAAGGACTCGAGGTTCTGCTCTGCGATATTGACTGCGCCAGTGCATGTCCTTTGAAACGTGCGTTAAATTAGAAGTCTGTATCTCTATATCACCATTGCTATTCAGGCACAATGTGACGATTTGCAGGTCGGGTCGTGTTCGGGTGGTCGATGAATGCATATTTTGCGGGTCGGGTGGCGCATGTTGGATCTCATAACGGCTCGGGTAGGTGCGGGTTGAAACAATCCACGACCCGCGCATAACTACTGGTTACCGTTTAAAATGTCTGTCATCCACGGCTGTAAGAAATGTTTGGTTACAGTAAATGAATAAACAAATGCAATATGTAATATTTCTTCAAGTCCAGACCATTTCTTCTAGCTGGGTATCTCTCTCTCTCTCTCTCTCTCTCTCTCTCTCTCTCTCTCTCTCTCTCTCTCTCAAAGTAGTGGCTGTCATTGATACTAGTCAGATACAACTGCTTGTGTTGCTGTGTGTGTGTGTGTGAGAGTGACGCTATGTTTGTGTGAGGCATCTAAAGGCATGTGTACGACTGTTGTGTGTGCATGTGCATGTGTCACGGTGTGTCACGGTCAGACCTAACCGCCATCCGATACGCAGAAAAGATAAAGACACTTTCAGTAATGTACTTCCTCTGTCCTCTGACTTATTGGATTGGAACAGGAACTACATGTTTGCTCCTTTGTTAGCTGTTCTTTAGCGTGTGCATGTGCGTGTGTTTATACGTGTGTTTGTGTGAGTCTACATGTATCATATTCCATGGGCAGATGAAAATGAGGCCTTGAACCAGGATGTTGGGTTGCTAATTACAAGATGGCCACATTAATTGATTAGCCGATGCTACGGCACGCATAATTAATACTAATTAGCAGAACAAGATAGGGTGAAGACATGACCTGACTCATGTCAGATGATAGTCAAAGTGAGGTTACTTCCCTGCTAAAAAATCCAGCATAAACCAGCATGAATTCCATGCTGGTCCAGGCTGGTTCATACTGGTTAGTGCTGGTGTAGAGCTGGTCCAGGCTGGTTCATACTGGTCAGTGCTGGTGTAGAGCTGGTCCAGGCTGGTTCATACTGGTTAATGCTGGTGTAGTGCTGGTCCAGGCTGGTTCATACTGGTCAGTGCTGGTGTAGAGCTGGTCCAGACTGGTTCATACTGGTTAGTGCTGGTGTAGTGCTGGTCCAGGCTGGTTCATACTGGTTAGCGCTGGTGTAGTGCTGGTCTAGGCTGGTTCATACTGGTCAGTGCTGGTGTAGAGCTGGTCCAGACTGGTTCATACTGGTTAGTGCTGGGGTAGTGCTGGTCCAGGCTGGTTCATACTGGTCAGTGCTGGTGTAGTGCTGGTCCAGGCTGGTTCATACTGGTTCATACTGGTCAGTGCTGGTGTAGTGCTGGTCCAGGCTGGTTCCAGCATGCAAAACATACCTTATGCTGGTGACCAGCAATGCCTTTGCAAATCCACGTTGTCTTCCCATGTCTTGACTCTCATAAGAGCTGAGACAATGAAACATGTCACTTTACCTGTCACTGACCCATTTTACCTACAGTGTTGTATGAATGAGCAGTGTATTGTGCATGTATGCATTTCGGAATGGCAATTTACATTTGTGTGTGCGTGTCACTTTGGGCGCACATCTCACACAAATGTGGTATTTGTGTTTGTGCGTGTTTTGTAACACTTGTAGCCTTGTAAGACTTACGAGCCACATGGCACCAGGGAGGGAAAATGGCTAATTGGGCCCAGTTTGGACATTTTCACTTAGGGGTGTACTCACTTTTGT
>JAODUH010037407.1:0-21275 GCA_027564835.1 Typhlichthys subterraneus
TAAAACTATAAACATATTTTGGGTAATTATTATATTTACATACATGTATTGCTACTGTATAACTGACCCTGTTACACGTGCAAGTAAGATAATCTTGAGATATGCTAAATGTCGACTTGGTGTCTGATGGAATGGCCAGATGCATTTTAATCTTCTGTGTTTTAATGCTTCTGAATGAATCACTAATAAATATTGATCAGTACATTTGTTATTACACGCATGTACGCGCACACAAATACACAAGTACGGTTGCACAGTTTGTTAACTGTTTGTGGGCACTATTCTTCTCCCGTATTGGGCCTTGTTCCAGCACTTCACTGCCTTTTCCCATTTGGAAAGCTTATTTGATACATTTTGCTTCAGATGTATCTTATTTTTAAATGAGCTTTCTCTTTTTTGTTAATATATTTTCTTACATTTGTGTTTTTAAATGGCAAATGGTAAAAAGTGCTTTAATGGTAAATTGACTGTATTTATACAGCGCTTTTCCAACCTTCCGGACACTCAAAGCACTGTACAGGATTGCCTCACATTCACCCATTCACACACATATTCATACACCGGTGGATAATATGTTTTTCACATTTGTTTACCACGGGCAAGTTTCAGTTTTTGTTCAAGTTATAATCCCTTTGAATTGTTTTATCAGTTTGCAATATCATTCTTATCACTGTCCTGCCATGATGACAAGTGAAGATTTAAAAGCTCAAAACAAGACAAGTTCTGTGCACAACTGCTGAGTATTTACTGTAAGAGAACCCATTACTCCATCACAAACTGAGGTCAGGTACCATATGTGGATTAACCCACCAGGGGGCGCCCCTGGGCAAGCAAATACCAAGAGTCCCTGCCTAAAATACCGGATTACACAACAGTGCTTGTATTTCATCGTTTTTCTACACTTCTGTATTTTACCCATTTTAATTAAGGATTTCTTGATTTAATAATCACATTGATGGGATCGGTAGGTCTCAAATCTATAAACCCCCCACAAAAACATAAGGCCCTGGGACTAAGTTATATTATTAGCCTATCGAAACACATTATAAACAATTATAAAAGCATAAAAAGCATACACTTAATAACATATCTCAGTTGATAACAGAGAAAAAGTTAATAACAGAGAAAAACAACAAATTCGACGCAAAGAATGGTTTCAGTTGGTTGGTTAGTATTTTTCCTGAACTGGAAATATTCGTCGATATTACTATTGACGAACTGCGGCACAGTGTGGCGAAAGTGCTGCAACGGCAGGTAAGCAATTGAGTGCGCCTGCGAAATGAATACGGACGCGGCGACACATGCCAGTTTATTTAATTGTGCCAAGAAATACGAATAACAGCATATAGGGGCAAATACCAAGGTATATATATTAATAATTGTATTATTTCAGGGCTAACAATAACGTGCACATGTCCACGCAAGAGACCACACTAACGGTTAGTCAATATGTTACACTACTGGACGTATAATTAAACTGGCAGTTAACACATTATCACACGTAATGCTGCGTAGGCAGCATATTCTAGACGGACACATACATTCACTCCTCACTGACTATGAAATATTCCATTTATATAAATAAGAAATATATAATTCTGCCCTACGACGAAATTCTCTAAAACTAATCTCAGCGGTAATTAACCCGGTTATGAGCGCAATCTCCGCGCTCCGTTCCTCCTCCATGCTCTCCTCTATGACCTCCCCTTGACTCTTGTGCCTTTAAGAGGACGGGATTAACGGGGGGAAGTGAAGCAAGAGGGGTAGTACTTCCTCCTTCCTCCTCACAGTCACAACATGTTCGTGTGCAATGGGTGGGTGACTGAGCCCCTGTAGCCAGCTGCTTTAGACAAACGACGCACGTTGCTGCACGTCCCCGGAGCGCGTTTCGCACCATGCTCCAGCTGAACGACACCATGGAGCCGGAGGGCGCCGGGGCCGCGGCGGTCCTCCACCCCGCGGAGACCGAGGAGGGGGTCGAGGTTGCCTTCACGCCCCCGGAGGCCGGGGGCAGCCTGGGATACGGAGCGTCGGTGGCCTGCTGCTCTCCGCTTCAGACGCTGACGCCGTTCCACGTACATAACCCTACAATGCAAGCGAAGGTTAAAGACTACTTCGTCTTCAGGGTAGGTCTGCAGTAGAATATTGGTATGGTGCGATGTGCTTTAACTATTATTGCGACGATCATCATAGGCTACAGTAGACTAGGCCATTTTCCATTTGATTTGATGTCTGTTTAATGCATTACTATACTAGAGAGTAAATATCCCCCATCGCAGTATTTTCATCCACCTGTTGGAAGGTGGCAGGCAGGTGATTTGCTGTCATTATATAACTACACCATGGAGCTGTTGTTCCGCTCTGTTAGTGCTGTTATTTAGGCTACCCCCAATAACTGTCACTATAGCTCAGGGAGTGTGGGCTAGTGTGAGGCAGCGCATGTCACTCAGATGTTTACTCTCACTAACGAGGCGGTGCCCGTGTCAATCCCAGCCAGGTACCATCGAGCAGGCGGTCAGCGACATCAGGACAGTGGCTCTGCCTTCAGAGGACGGAGAGGTGCTCAGCGTCTGGCTGCTGGTAGAGTGAGTAAACAACATATAGCCCAGAGGTCTTCAACGGTTTTCAGGCCAAGGAAGCAAAATGTGTCTGGCCCACCTCTGGGCCGTACCCTTGCATCTGTTCTGGCCCACTGCGGGCTTGGTCCCCGGCCTACTTACTGAAAACTGATACAAATAATTTGCTCTGGCCCACACACTGTAAAATAACTACTATTGCTACTTATGGCCCAGGTCTGGTAACCTGACATGCCAGAGGAATTGTTGTCACAAGTCCATCAAGTCCATTTTAACAGAATCGGGCCGAGTACAGTATCTTGTCCGTCTACCACATTATCTTTGAATGTGTGCCACTTAACACTTGACACTGATCTATGTCAGTTACATGGCTATCGGGCCAGACACTGTATTACACCTGTTTGCCGCATTACAGCTATTTTTGCAGAATAGCGGCAGAGAAACATCAAACCATAATCGCGCCAAGTAAAACACAATGCAGTCAGACTGTCTACAGCATGTAATACTGGGCCCATTTAAGAGACGCATTGCCTCAGCCGCCCCGGACCTCAACCGATAGTGCTGACATTCAGCCGCAATAGAGCAGACTTTACTTGCTATCTGGGGGACCCCTTGCCTGATAGAGACCGTTATTCTATTAATTGATATGCAACAGAGGGATGCCCTATCACATATCATAGATTATAAAACTGTGTTGCTTATTAGAGGGTGGCATATATAGTACTTTGTAATGGTGTTGGCTACACCTTACAATGCTATTCCATTAAAATAATTGACAGATTCCTACAATTATAGCTTGTACAAACCGATTCATGTGTTGATATGTATTTGCATATTTGGAAGGAGAAAAACATGACAGACCCCCTGCAGTAACTCCAAGGCCCCACTAGGGGTCACCGAACCCCTGTTGAAGATCTCTCATCTAGCCTGTAGAGCTGAGCAAATTGATACACAAGCATGTAAGGAAGCCATGCTGGAGAAAACGTCAAAACAAATACACCTATGAGGGTGTTCTCCCAGATGGGATAGTGTTCTGTGGTGCAGTCTGCACCACTTTGTGTTCCTATTTACATATGATGGGCTGTGTGGGAACTCCGGTTAGCAGACCGCAAGGAGATATTCAGAGGATATGACAAAAAGTGGTCATGGATTACAAATGCAGACTCCACATTTTAATGTGCTTTTTGAACATGTTATAGTTCCCTGGTAGCTTCAGCCCAGTGCTGATACAGTTTGAGGTAGAGGAGGCTAGTCCCACAAATTCACTGATTTATTAATTTATATAATCAATTCTTAAAAAATAAAAAGAGTATATTAATGTTTTCTCTACATTTACAGAGTTGACCACTGGAACAACGAGAAGGAGAGACTTGTGCTCATAACCGACAGGTAAGGTGTAAGTGTTTGTTGTTGTGTTGTTTTCTCAAAACTGCAGTCTGTAATATTTGGTATAGCCCATGTGGTTGTAATTCCTCTCACAGCCTGTAGATTAGTTGGTATAACCCTTGTTGTTGTAATTCCTCTATTGGCCTGTAGGGTATTTGGTATAAACTCTTACTGTAGTTCATCTCACGGCCTGTAGGTTTAACTCTTGTGGTCGTAACTCCTCACGTCCTGTATGTTATTTGGTCTAACACTTGTGGTTGTAATACCACTCAAGGCTTGTAGGTTAATCAGTGTAACTCTTCGTGCTTGTGTGTGCGCAGGTCCCTGTTGGTGTGCAAGTATGACTTCATCAACCTGTTGTGTGAGCAGGTGGTCAGGATCTCGCTCAATGCGGTCGACACCATCTCAGTGGGCGAGTTTGAGTTCCCGCCCAAGTCTCTGAACAAGTGAGCCGATAACTCTTCCCCCACAACCAAAACCATTCATTTAACTTGGTGTAGTAGTGTAGTTCTGACCATTTGATAAATCTAAAAACATGTTTGTTTAGACCTTTCCTGAATGTGAAAGTAAAGCGTTTTCATCAGCCTAAAAGGGAAAGGATGCTAATCTAATGTAATTCAAGCACTGACATGCCAAATAAATGTCTTTGAGACTTTGACTTGGACCCGTTGGACCCGTTGGAGCGTGTTGTGGCATGTTGTACACCACTTTACACCAGGTGTAAAGTAGAAACATTTCAAGCATAATCAATGGGATTCACTGCAGCTAAATTTAAGGCTAGTTTCTCAGATTAATAGATTTTAGAATTTTTCTTTGTCTTGGATTAGTCTTAATCCATGTCAGGGAAACTGACTGTCATAGCAAAGCATCTGAATACTTTTGTAACTAAATTATTAATATCTTATTTATAAAGAAAAAAGGTGTAGTGTGTGTGTGTGTGTGTGTATATTTATGAAGACAAAAATATATTTCCACCATTTTAGAATAAGGCGGTAACACGATATGTGCACAAAGTGGTTTCATCTTTCCCGGCGTGCGCATGTACAGAACTGGCAGCTAGCAGACTGTGAGGGGGAGCGTATTGGCTTACAATCACTGCCTACACCTTTAAATGGGCCCCGTTCTCCCCCAGGAGAGAAGGCTACGGCATACGTGTCCAGTGGGACAAGCGTCCACGGGCGTCCTTCTTGAACCGATGGAACCCTTGGTCCACAGACGTGCCCTACGCCACCTTCACAGAGCACCCCATGGCTCGCGCTGACGAGAAGGTGGCCTCCCTCTGCCAGGTAGGCTTGGACTAGTCTCACAGAGCCATCCTTCACTTGGAGTGAAGTTTAGCACACAGCGCTGGCTAACTGCATCAAGACCAGCCTAATTGACAGGAGAGGTGTTTTGATTGACATGCACGACGACCAACTACATAACTCGGGTGTTAAACGTTGACAGAGGAAATTGATGGGAAACTTTACGACACGACTCTGGCTGTCTGTCAATTCTGGGGTCTGTTGAAAGGTTTTCATCTCAATTACTAATAATAATATCCCTGAAGGAGCTCCCGGTTTGTCATTATGTACACTAGCAAGTTCTTTACAGATGGTGGAAATGGTAAATTATTGTAAATCAGATTTATGACTTATGGAAGATATTGGGGAATGGCCGACACCAACCTCATCAAGCCTCTCTTTGTGTGTGTGTGTGTGTGTGTGTCCATCCATAGTTGGACAACTTCCGTACGCAGCTGGTCCAGGCTGTAAAGAAGGCCCACAAGGAGCACCCCATCCCAGGGCGGGCCAACGGGGTTCTGATCCTGGAGAGGCCCCTGCTCATCGAGACCTACCTGGGCATCATGTCCTTCATCAACAACGAGGCCAAGCTGGGCTACTCCATCACTCGTGGCAAGATCGGCTTCTAAGACCACACACCCCCCACCCCACACACTCTGGTCCACTGCTGTGGTCCATATATGCTACGCTGAGGGGCCTCAGGGGTTGACGCCCCTCTCCCACCCTTTTCCCAGTGTCTCCCAACCCCGGTCCAGGGGAACCACTGTCCTGCATGTTGTAGATGTCTCCCTGCTCCAACACACCTCAATCACATGAATGTGTCGTCATAAACTGGATGACGAACCGTGTGAGTCAGGTGTGTTGGAGCAGGGAGACAGCTACAACACGCAGGGCGGTGGCCCTCCAGGGCCAGGGTTGGGAGACACTGGTCTTGAGTCCCACACTATGCCGGCGTCCTGCACATCTCATCAGCCTAGCTGCATGGCCCACAGCCTTGGACCGTTTGTTCCTCCGTCCCCTCGTCATCAGTGTGCCATGCTTGCCTGAGCTCTCGGGAGTGTTGTCTGCCACGTGTGAGCCGTGGGGGAGGAGGGACGGTGTGTGGTGTGTGGGCTGGCTGCGCGGAGAGCGAACACGCTGCGTTTCACGTGGGCGGTGCATGCGCACGTTTCTGTCGGTGTAATAGGCTGAGCCTGAGTCATGTGATTTGACCGACACTTTAGATTTAGCTGGACTGCTGCTAACGGCAGGGTCATTTCCACTTTTTATTTAAAAAAGGTATTTTATTTGGGCTTCTTTCCACCGGAGGAGATTGCCTGGTTACAGGTCCCATGAATTGCAGGCAGAACGTTGTGAATCAAATTCGGTCTGCGAAAGTTGAGCTGCCTTATTAAATCTGTGTGTATTATGAGTATACATATAATAGGCCAGCTACACTGAACTATATGGGTTTTAAAACTAAATATGTAGTTAAGCTTTACTAAATGTTATTCTCACACCGGTGTCCGTCAAGTTGGTAATTTCCGAATTGCAGTGCTCTTTACTTTAAGGACTTGTGCTACAAGTCAAAGGTAACAGGCCATACAAAGGTTTTGCTAAACCAACGAGCACTAGATGCAATGCATGTGTTCAGCATGTTGTTAGCATGATCATTTGTTTCTGCTTTATCTGCTAATATTTAGTATGAAGTCCTAAATTATGTATTTGCCATTTCTCCAGCCAAATCCACTGTTTTATGTATGGTTTATTTTTAATAGTTGAAGCACATATTCTCCAGTGGGAATAAATATGTTTGTGTATTTTGACTGAACTCTTAACAGTATATCTAGGCAGGGCACGTTTTTACAAAAGACACCTTAAGAGTAACAATGTCATTTTAAGGTTGTGAACATTCATTAGATTCATAATTGCTTTTACAGTACATGTTTAATATATTCACTGATTCTTTGTGGCACATTTGCATATTGTTCAATATATAATTCGCTGCACTGCTGTCTCAAGTCATTTTCTACCAAGCTGAGCTTGAAAAGGTTTTAATTATAATGTACTAGATCTGAATTTACCAGTCCCAAGCCCCGCCCCTTTTCACCCTGTCCAGTAACAGTGGAGCAAATTTGGACTCAGACTTGTTCCCGTTTTCCAATGCCGTTTTGTCCAAACTAATTACAGTAATTATGGGGGTGTTGGGGCTTGGGATCCGTCAATTGACAAAGTTGTCAGATTGTTTAAGCCATAGAGTACAGTAAGTATTAAAAAGCTAGCAGGGGCTACTAATATTGCTCAGGGATGCTGGACGTCAGGGATCAAACCCACAACCTTTGGTTTGGGAACCAATGGTATATTTTCAGCCATTTAGACTAATACGGTGAACTCTACTTTATCCCGGAGCATGTCACCATAGCAGTAAACTCAAACAGGTAACCATGCTCATGTGAGCAGGTTCTCGGCTTACCTTGAGAAGAGGAAAGGTTGCCATATTTGAATACTTATAGCAGTTAAATATCCAAACGCTGATTTAAAACCAGTCACAGACCATCTACCTACAACCTGCTCGCTCCAGTGATCCACTGGAAACAGACAAGCAAATAATAGACCCACAATGCTGCAGGAGATCTGATTGTGGAAACAATGAGAGGCGCGCACATTACATTACATTTGCAAGTTTTGTTTCCAAATAAGATTTAAACTGTCACCCTTTGTCCAGCATTGATGTGTGCTCGCCGAGAAATAGTTGTTAAGACTGGGCGAACTCAAAGCAAACGGAAAACTGACCGTGTTCGCAGTTCTGAACACACATCAGAAGCAAAGCCTTAGTGACGACCAACATAAGTAAATACATTTCATTTTTGTATGCATTTGGAATTTGAAAACGTTGCTTTAACCTTTCATATAAAACATGTAAAACGTATTCAAAATACTTTATTATTACTAAGTAGGAAATATAAAAAGTAACACGTCACGGTTTATAAAAACTACTTTTTGTAGATTCACTACAGTCTAAGAGCCTGGATAAAGCCCGTCACATTGTAGCCTGGTACAGTGAGTTGCCAGATGTCACAAGAGTCCCATCTCAGCCACGAAGCCAAATGGGCTGCTCTTCTCGCCACTCCTAATGCACCTACAGTACTGCGTTTAGCTGCTACGTGCTCCAGTCCAACAAGTCTGTCCTTAAGGAGGGCCTCCACCGTCCGTTGGGTGTGTGGGTCACTTGTCGTCCTGCCCACGGTCCATGTAGCATAGACACAGCTGGTCCTTTCCAACTACGATCAGGGATTCTCCGTCGGCATGCCAACTGACTGCCTGGACCTGAAACCCTCCTGAAAGCAGGGACAAACACACAATCATTTACTTTTTGACATCTTGTTAAAAAGTTAAATTCAATCATTTGCTTTTTGACATCTTGATAAAAAGTTCAATTAAGCGATTCTGGTGAAAGTCAACTTAAATCAAAAACGCCTCACTATAATACCATAGGGTGCTCCACAGGAGACCCGCCCTCCAAATTTGACAGGCATTGCCAAGGCTACTGGCCCTTTTTCCATTGCATGTGAAGGCTCGGCACGGCACGGGTGATTGAACGTTGCATCTCCATTACAACATGACAACACATTTCAAGGTGCGTCTTTAACTGACGACACGCTCATCTTGAGTGAATGCTTCTCTGTCTGCCCCCCTAGGATTACTACTGTGCAGCAGCTCTCTTGTCCTAATCTTGCCTATTTTGCAACTAAGCCCATGATGTCACAGAAGCTGATATGGAGGCGGGCCCGCTCCAGAGCAGGCCCATCTCGGGCGTTGCTCTGTAATGATATGGCATGGTTAAGATGATAATAGACGCGACCCGTATGTAGGGCCCTATGACGGCCCTATTAAGGCCCTGGTGGGGCCCCCACATACGGCCCTAGTGAGGCTTACCTTCAGCGGGGACCTGGACGGAGACGCAGCCCGCGGGGGACCACAGGTACAGCCTGCTGGTGCCGGTGCACAGGGCCAGACGGGGCCTCCGGGGGTCCCACTGGAAGCAGCACACAGCCCCCGTCTGCTCCAGCACAGCGGCCAGAGTTAGCCGCTGCATGTCCCACACCCACACCACACTGGCCATGCTGTCTGGAGGGGTATAGGGTACATTCATGCTGTCTGGAGGGGTATAGGGTACATTCATGATGTCTGGAGGGGTATAAGGGTACATTCATGATGTCTGGAGGGGTATAAGGTACATTCATGATGTCTGGAGGGGTATAAGGGTACATTCATGATGTCTGGAGGGGTATAGGGTACATTCATGCTGTCTGGAGGGGTATAAGGTACAGTCATGATGTCTGGAGGGGTATAGGGTACATTCATGCTGTCTGGAGGGGTATAAGGTACAGTCATGATGTCTGGAGGTAATAAGGTACAGTCATGATGTCTGGAGGGGTATAAGGTACAGTCATGATGTCTGGAGGGTATAAAGGTACATGCATTATTGGGGGGGTTGCATGGGGGGTGCTAAGAGCCCTCCATCTGAAATGGGTGGCATTTAGCCACCCTCATTTACTTAGCACTCATGACACGTGACCACTGGGAGTAGTTAGGGTTAGGTGCCTTGCTCAAGGACTGACAAATACGACATAATTTTAGTTAGACAAAATGTTAAGATAGTTAATGTTTGAGTTCTAAATGTACTTTGGTATTTATGATTCTATGACAATAGTACAATTCTAGAACTTTTTTTCCCCAGTCAATATATTAAGATTTATTTTGGAAATGCTAGTTCTATGATATGAGCTAGTTCTATGATATGAGCTAGTTCTATGATATGAGCTATTTCTATGATCTCTCGCTGCCGTTTCAAAATGTTAACCGCTAGAAAAAGTTGATGGGTTTCGGTTGATAGGAGCGGTCAGTCCAGCGGCTACACCAAAGATTCAACCAGCTACCTGGCGATTTCTGTTGATGAGCAGTCGTTCCCACACGCACAACTGAAGGCCGACGCGGCGTCGTTCTAGCTTAAGATACAGTAGTTCATAGTCAGGTGAAGCAACAAGCCTTGGAAGTTTACCATTCTTGGTGGCCAGATATCGGCTGTCTGAACTGAAGGCCATGGAGGAGATGCCAATCTTGGGGTTGGCTCGGTCTGGGTCTGGCTTGACCACTGGGACATGGACTGGCAGTGGACAGATCTCGTCTAATGTGACAACAGACACAGTCCATACGTTATTAATGTTAATATGTTAAACAATGACCTTACAACATAACCATGAACTACAATAGTATTATGAAAACAGGTACAATTTGTCACGGCTTACACTATAAAAATACTATTATAAAAACGCAACATTCTCAAATAAGCCCGAAATAATTATATTTTAGTGCCAAGTACAGGGCAGAAGTGTTTGGTTCCACTTTAAAGTAATGCTGATAGGCTTCAATAAAGTACATAAGTGTTTGATAAAGCATAGACTATAAAAAGGTATATGGCAGGTCTAATGTAGATGGTGTATTGAACATCACAAGTGTGAGCTCCTGCAATGTTATAGCGCAGTGGTCTTGTATCCTCTTAATTTAATAAAGTAGTCCTAAAGCTCACACATTTACAATACAAACACTACATCAACCACACGCGCTTCTGAAAAACGTCTGCATGCGTTATGAAACCGGCTATAAAGAAGAAGAAAGCCAAACGCACATCTACTCTGGGTGCTGAACAGGCTGCTGACGTTGAGGATGGAGAGGTCGTCGGTGGCAACAGAAGGCCGTTTCTCCACCTCCCTGTACACCACCTGGAGACAGAAGCAACCGTCACGCACAGCGGGGGGGAAAGGAGCGGGCGCTTCAAGGGCATGGACATGCCTTCAACCCAAGCAGGAACCTCTGATGCTGAGGAACGAATACAACGCGGAAGTGCCAAAACCTGCAGTTCCTTGAATGGCCACTTGAGGCTACAGTCTATGGTGACGTCACAGAGGGTCAATTTACATGTAGTCTATGGGTTCAACTCACAGCCTTGGTGTTGGCGATGGTCGCCGGGTGCTCAAACTCTGCTATCTTCTTCCACGTGATGTGATTCAGGACACGCACCTGACCATGGTTTAGCCATGTGGACAGAAGCAGGCGCACATTCATGAGAGTGTCAACACACAACCATTCAAACAAAGTCTCCTATATAGAGAGAATATCATGATATTATACAATAATATGTATATATAGAGAGAATATCAGGAGATTATACAATATATACATACACACATATATACATACATATACATACATACACATATATATACATATACATACATACACATACATATACATATACATATATACATACACATATATATATATATATATATACACATATATATATACACATACATATATATACACACATATATATACACACACACATATATATACATACATATATATGCATATACATATATATACACATGCACACATACACATATATACATACATACATACACACACACATATACATATATACATACACACAAATATATATAAATATATACAAATATATATATAAAGGATCAAGATAGATTATTATTATTTTTTTTACAAAACACACACACAGTAGCATGTATACTGTACACGCACATACACACACACACACAACTACACACACACACACACAGTAGGCCGTTTACCCCGCGCGCACACACACACACACACAAGGACCTGTAGGCCAGTATGTACAACTGACAAGAGAAACAGAGCACCGATGAAGACGACCGCTGCACCAGGGACGATGCTCATCACAGTGAAGACAAAACAAAACATTTGGCCTGATTTACCTTCTCATCGTAGCTGCCGATGACCAGAAACTGGCTGTTGGGGCTCCAGGCCACAGACTTGATCCCCAGAGACCACTCGTACGCGCTGTAGGTGGACAACAGACGGCCGTCCAAGGAGTACAGAAGCACCTTGTACTGTAGGGAGAACACACCGCAGAAATACTGCTTTGGTACGCTAGGCTTGGACGGGGGATCGTAATGTTTAACATGCTGTACTACAGCGGTATGAATAATATGTTGAGCATTGAGCTGGAGAGTCTGGACTCCCCCTTGTGGTCAAAAACAGTATTACAAAACATTGCATTCCTCTCTTCAACCACGTGTACATTGCATAAACAAGGAACTTCTAGATAGCTTCATAAAAAAAAAGTATCTTCAAATAAAAAGGTATAATCAGCGATGCTGAAGAAATAATTTAAATATCAGCAATCAAAACAAAAACACCTCTTCATTCAATGGCATAAGGTGCTCCCTCAGAGAGAACAAGGGTATTATCATCTTACAATCGCTGACTCTACCTTTAAAAAGGACCCATCCCGGCCTTACCTCCAGGCAGCTGTCCCACACAGCCAGCACACAGCCGTTGGGGGACCACTCCAGCCCTGCCAGGTCCTGGGTCTCCGTTTCAAAATGCTGCACAAGACACCCATAATCACTACATCTGTACAGCTCACCATAACATGTAATCACTACATCTGTACAGCTCACCATAACCCGTAATCACTACATCTGAACAGCTCACCATAACCCGTAATAACTACATCTGTACAGCTCACCATAACCTGTAATAACTACATCTGTACAGCTCACCATAACCTGTAATTACTAACAACATATGTACAGCTCACCATAACCTGTAATAACTACATCTGTACAGCTCACCATAACCTGTAATTACTAACAACATCTGTACAGCTCACCATAAACAGTAATAATGTAGGCGTGGCCTATACTTTAACCAACAGTGTCCATTATCCTTGTGGTCTTGACCTCTAATGGAACCCTTCCCAGCCCTTCTGGTTATGGAGAAGCATGTGATATTCCACTCACCCTGAGTAGGTGCCAGTCGTCACATACAAACACACTGACGAAGTCTTTGCAGTCGCGGCGCTCAGCTAAGGCCATGTAGCTGCCGTCCCTGCTGAAGTCCATACCTGCGGTGCGGGAGGAGACAGGAGGCTTAGAACCAGGCTGTAACAAGCCTCACCAGGCCCTCCTGATGTCAGAACCAAGCGTCACCAGGCCCTCCTGATGTCAGAACCAAGCCTCACCAGGACCTCCTGATGTCAGAACAAAGCTGTAACTAGCCTCACCAGGCCCTGCTGATGTCAGAACCAAGCTGTAACTAGCCTCACCAGGACCTCCTGATGTTAGAACAAAGCCTCACCAGGCCCTCCTGATGTCAGAACCAAGCTGTAACTAGCCTCACCAAACGCTCAATGGAATGGCATTGAGGGGTTCCAGAAAGCAGTCTGGAACCCCTCAATGCAGAAGCATTTATCACCACCTGTGCAGCTGTGACAGCAATACGTAACCCTCATTACAAACTTAAACATGGCTCCTATAGCCCATTTAGAAAACAATCAGCGCAGGCTATATCGTTAAAGTTTCGCTTTCCACTGGCGCTCGGGCTGATTTTAAACATAGGGTGAGATAGGTAGTCCAATCGTATGCAAGGAAAGCTGACTGAAATGTATTAGCACCACCTTTATAACAAACTTTGAATTGAGGAATACCAGAATGATTCTTGAAATTAAATTGGAGTTTGCAAGATTAGAATGGTCTCACAACACTAAGATATTCCAAGACTTATTCTTATACCATTTTAAATTGTAAATTAAGTGGCAAATGCGCACGTTAAAAATAATTGTAAATAAAGAGAATGAACAAACATTAACAAAGCAATTCATGTGCATTACAAATAAACAATAACAAACAACTATTTCTGTCTAACATTACATATTTTTTAATGTTGAACAAGAACTAAAAAATACATAAATGTCATCATCAATAGTTCTCCTGCTCATACTCCGTATAAGTCACTTTGGAACAGAAGCATCCCGCTAAATTACCCATTTCAACCGAACCCCTAAAATGATCCGTCACCATAACTTGGTAAAACAAGTGATGCGATTAGCCAAACACTGTGGCTGCATTATCAACCTACAGGCACATTCTTTATATGCCGGCCCGGCCGGGAGAAGGATGTGTGTTAGCTCACACACAAGACTGGGGGCATGTGGAAACAGTGATGAGCCAGGGACAATCATTTCTCCCAGCCGCTGACAGGCCAGTTATGGAGGGAACGTCTCATTTACTGAAGACGGGCACAGCTGTCAGCGGAGACGGCACATCGCTTGGCCCCAGACCCAGGCTCACGCCATAAGGTCAGTGCCCTAAGCGGCTTGTGATTCATGGGGCATGCCTTAGTTGCACCGGGCCCCAGGTATGTACACCTACGAGCTCTTACCAAAGTCCTTCTAGGCAAGTCTCGCCACTGGCAGCCATCTTTGAAACGCCCGGGCAGTTATTTATGAAGACAGTATAGGAAGGTGTCTAATGTTAATGCTAGGGGTGCACGATATTGACCAAATGTGATATTGCGATATTTATATTAATTTAGATATTTTTAAACATAAGTAAAAACACAAAGGTTATGGGAAAATGCATCAAAATATATTCATAACTTATCAAAACAAAAAATATTCAACTGACAGTCATATTGGACTAGTACAACAACAATAATTCCAAGCTACTGAGGAGGCATTATTTTTGGCCACTAATGTTTTCTCTTTGATCTCTATTATGTCATTAGCTTCCTCAGCCTCACTTTTCTGTCTAAATCAAACACAACTAAGCCACACAGCCAACGGACGCATCTCTCCACTAAATAAACTGAATATTGTCAATATAGTGTGCATTCCTAGTTAATGCCACCACACAATATGAGACCACTGCAGCAATTTCTCAGATTTTTACAATTACATGTATGTTTTTATTTATATGTATAGACTTTTTCTATTTGTTATATTTTTTTACATTTACAGTATATTTGCATATATGTGCAGTGGTGTCTCAATTTTGTCTGCGGATGTTTTTATATTTTAATTAGCTATTTCTATTAAAAATGTTTTTACATTTACAGTACATTTATACAATTAGATATATTTTTTAAATAAGCAGTGACTTAATTTCCTGCGGCTGGACGGACAGATGGAGATACAGACCTTTGGAAACCATTAAGAGATCACTGCAGCAATTTCTTTGATTATATTATTTAGACATATTTATAAATATTTTATCTAGTTTAGGCATAGGGGGCTTTTTTTGTCACAAACATACATGTTGTGAAATTCATCCTCTGCATTTAACCCATCCCTCAAAAGGAGCAGTGGGCAGCGCCCGGGGACCAACTCCAGATTGGAGCCAGTGTCACTGGTCACATGACCAGTGGAGATTGAACCTGACATGGTTTGATGTTTAGTATGCATTTTAAATTTGTTATATTTTTTACAATTACAGTAAATTGATGCAAACGTTTTAAAAAGGTTTGCAGTGGTCTCCTAATTGTTTCCAAGGCTTGATGGACGGATTGATACACACACACACACACGCTTACCCTTCCGGCATGCCTTGGGATACTTGATGTAAGACACAGCTTTGGTGCACAGGGACCAGACCGTCACTCTCAGCTGTCGGGTGGGGGGTTGAGGGGGGTGGGGGGGGAGATGGGGGAGAAAGGGGGGGTAGGTGGGGCAGGGGGAAAATAAGTAACTTATCTCCAGTGAAAGTATGACAAGCAAGCAGGGTTGCAGAAATACATCAAAGCGCCCTACGCAGTGAGACGCATCTTTGATCTGGGATCAGCTTCGGAGCTCCTCAATCATGTGACACAGCGGGGGCACTGATACGGCCTTGGACCAGACAAGTGGAACACAGCGCTCTCTCCAGGCCACTGAGCCTCTCATGTCCCACGTTAAGAGGAGCTTGACTGAGGCCGTCGTACGATGAGTGCAGAGCATGGAGCCTGGGTGTCAACAGTGGCCCGTTAACAATAACGAGATCAGCTAAGCTGCTAGCCTAATGACACTTCTGAACCCCAAATTTCCACCGGACGCGTCCCGGTTCCGTTACAAAGCACTAGTCAATGCAAGCAAACCACCAAAGCGTCTTAGTGGCGATCCACTCATCTCAGCTATAAATAGGCGCCAGTTCTATTTCAGACAGAAGCCACTTCTGGGACACTATTCCTTGTTTCTGTTATTTCTGGTTGTAAAGCATGTTTGTCTTTGAGTAAGAGCTATACAAATACATTGTACTTATTGAAAGCAGTCAAATGCCAATCAGATACAATTCCTCATTTCAGTTTGTTGTGATGGAAATCAGCGGAACAAGGCGGCGCTCTGCATCCGTGGAGTTGGATGCCATGCAGAGGACGGCGCGTCGCACGCAGGATGGAACAGAGACATGCCCCGTGGAGCTCTGGGGTGACTGTGTCTCCATGCCCACAGCTTGTCCACAGGCTAAGGCGAATGTAGTACTGAAGTGCAACAGCAGCGCTAGTCTCGTGAGACTATTCTGATCTCGCAAGCTCCAATTAATTTACGCCACAACTTTCAGTCTGAAAGCCCTCAATGCAATAGCTTTTGTCTAAAATCCGCAGTTAGCTAGTTCCCCACCCACAACCCTCCTACATGCGGATGACGACATCCCCATGTAATACATTTTTGCTTCCACCAGCGCTCCAGCTGACTTTAAACATTCGGAGGGTGAGCTAAATGAGGGTAGCCCAATCATATGTAAGGAAGTATGATTTAAACATATTAGCTCTGCAATTATGACAAATGATTTTGAATTTAAGGGTTCCAGACCGATCCTGGCGGTGACATGAATTTGGAGGCTACAACAGTAACATATGGTCTGAGAGACAAGCTCAGGTGAGGTTCAACAGACACTGGCATGACATCTTCCTCCGTGATGTTATGAACAGTGGTTGCCCTTTTGAGTGTTTGAGGGGTCATTGCACTTCCAAGGAGAACAAACCCTTGAGAACTGTCATCAACTGTCTGTTGTAAGGTTTATTCATTCACTGAGTCACTTGTAAGGGGGCTAATAAGAAAGCCGGCTAGCCCTGAATTCAGTAGCGACAGTGAGATGTTACAGTAGACACATGGGCCACACTTGTGGCAACTTAGCACCAGGTGCAGTAATCAATCCAATCGCTGCCATGCAAATAATGAGGACGTGCTAACGATTAGCTGCCTAACCACGGAGCGGCAGAACAAATGTGTTTACGGGTGGTTTTCACACGGAAGAGCCGGGTCAGTGACAACAGTGCGTGGCAGCAGACCAACAGCCAACATACTCCTAGCCAAGCTCCAAAATAACGTGAAACGCCTTGGCACACTGCCAAAGAGTGTGAGTGAGTGAGAGAGAAGGGGTGGACAGAATGATGGATTGCTTAGCTACAGAGAAACCCAGCACAACTCACCAGTATCTCACCCACGTTATTATGCAACATTATCTCTTGTCTGAACATAGTCAGCACAACTGGTGAAAATAATTGACTGTATTAAATGCTTAAATGTCAGGAACTAAAAAGAGATTATGTGTATTTCTCAGCCAGAGGAGGAAAAACCAGGGTAGTGATCCTCAGAGTGCAGCTGAATGAACATGAAGTAACATTATGGCATTGACTATACCATGGACATTATTACAAGTCTTTAGTAAAATACAAACGTGATTTATAATTATTTAAGAAAAGGTCACACTTCCTCCCAACCATCAGTCGACACCTACCCCAACCTCAAATAAAAAAAAAGGTAGCCAATTTTATGACCTTGGCTCAGACCTATCATGTAAAAAACAAAAACAAGCCTATAAAAACGCTTGATTTTAATAATCAAATGTCAGTCGTACTCCCAGTCATAAAACCTTCTATTTCAGAATGCTGGGAATCCAGAGGCCCTGTGGAGGCTTTTCATCGCTGGCCGTCCAGACAGATGGACAGACATCTGAACCAGCCCGCTGTTTGGTCTTTGCTTTCACCCATCTAGGCTGAAGTGACCGCGCTTCCGTCGGACCCGGCACCTCCAGCTGTGCGGGCCCTGTAATTACACCTTTCTGGACATCCCCCGCCCCCGCATTCGGTCCAAGGCGCCAAGGCAACCACCGTCAACACGGCTCAACAACAACAACATCAGCCTCACACGAAAACCCCCGGGCACTCGGGTGCCTTGGTTGGAGCCTCCCCGGAACCCAGACAGAGGCTTCGGCGTAACCCTAAACCAGTGGGTCCTCAACCAGGGGCTTGCGTGTGTTATACATCTCCCTGCTCCAACACACCTGACTCAAACGAATGGGTCGTTATCAGGCTTCTTCAGAGACTGATTGAGATGACATATTCATTTGAATCAGGTGTGTTGGAGCAGGGTGATCTCTAGCCTGGCTCCGCACGACTATTGCCTTCAGCAAAACAGTTTCTGAAAACCCTGGTCGCATGATCGTTTTCACAGCCACCCTGCTGGCTGTCAAATCAGGATAAGCAAGTGCAATGAAGTAACGTGGAAGTAAAACGCGTTTCAAAATGGCGGTCGAGGTGGCGATTAAAACAGTTGGAGCAACGCCGATTGGTTCATCAACGCTGTCCAATAGTTTATAAATTAACAAGAGCTCTATGCCCAGTAGCAGGCAACGACTGAACACATCCCACTGGAGTGTGGCCAGCCTATATTCACCAAGTGAATATTGTGTTGAGTGTGTTTCACTATATTTATACAGCGGCATAAGGAACTAACCGCTTTCCGGAGACCAGGGGTCAAGCTGATGTCGAGCACGTTCATTTGAATAGGCGCTCGCCACTGCACGCTCTTTTCGGAAGGCAATCATGGAGCCAGCACATACAGGCCTGTTAAAGGTGAAGTCCGTGAGCGTAAGCCAACACACTTCAGCTAATACTGTATCTCCTCATGCCCGCTCGCTGTCCGTACTGTGTACCTGCTGGAAAAAACATGCACTGTCTTCTCTAGGGTCTCACGTAGACCACCCAGACAACCAGGGGGGACTTGGACTTTCCCCCCGTGGGAGGATCTGCGTGCAGCAACGACACAGAAGACACGCAGCACTGGTCACTGACGGGAGAAGCCATCAGTCAGCCCTTCTCGCTGAGCTCCCCAGGCGACAGGAGCGAGAGATCGGGCGAGTGTGCGTGAGGCCGGTCTGTCAGCGGAGGATTAGGGAGCGGGCATTCCACACGCGGGAAGCCGTCCCCAACCGATATAGCCCATTCCTCCCGTCACAGCCTCTGTGACTCCCAGCCCTGCGAGGCCGCCGAATTCGCGAGATCACAATCATTCACGCGGCAATCTCTCATCTCTCGTCAGGCTTCAAGTGATTCGTTTGGAGACCACTACAAGCGGTGCAGACAAATACATCCTATGGAGGAACTACTGGCAGCTATCAGTGAGGGGAAACACTACTTGATCCCCTGCTGATTTTATACGTTATACCCACAAACGAACAGTGAGACACAGAAAAACAACAAAATAATCCAGAAAAACACATGTTATACAGGACAGGATGGTCGAGTGGTCTAGGTGTGTGGCTCCCAGCTGGAAGGTCGTTGGTTGAAACCCAGGTGCTGACCTACCTGTAAGCATCCTTGAGCAAGATGCCTAACCCTCTACCATCCAACTTCTCCCAGTGGTTGGTTGTACCTTGCATGGCAGCAATCACCATCGGTGTATGAATGGGTGAATGTGAGGCAAAATGCTTTACTAGTCCATTTACCATTATACATTGATTTGAATCTTAAGGAGTGAAAAACGCTTTCCACCATGTCACACAAGCAACTAGTGTGGAACGTCTGACCCTGCATTCACACCGCCAAGCCCTCTATATATTCAAACCGCCAGCTCATGTTGGGCCTGCCTTGACGCCAGCGACAACTGGCGTGAGGTCTACAGTAGAATTGGTCGAATCAAACACACAAATAGTGTGCATTACCTAAAAAAAAAAAAAAAATCTAACCATTTTGGAGGGAAATGTTTGTAAAAATACGCCAACAGGAGTATTTTTAAGATAGCCATCAGCTAGAAGATGCAGTGAACATCTTTGTGAGCTGAACACGTCGGCAGTGTGAAGGCAGGGTAATACATAGGCCCCTTTTCATTGGCTGTTAGCATTGTCACTCAGCCTATCCGATTACTTTAGGCAGCAAGCTAGCTCATTTAACAGATTTTCAAGACCTGCAAACAGCCAGACTCGTATCATTGAGTTTCCTAACCAATCCTGGGTTCAAGTTCAAGGTTCAACTTGGTCATTGTGTTCATGTAGTTTGTAATCGTGCATGTCAATCAAAATACCTCTTCTGTTAAGTAGGCGCGTCTTTATGCAGTTAGCCAGTACTGTGTCTCAGACTCTATGCCAAGTAAAGGCTGGCTCTACGAGACTAGCAGATCTCCAGCCAGGCATGCCACTGTACTGTAGCACTGGTCTGACCCAGACAATGTAGAAAACCATTAGAGAGGCATAAAGCACACTGTCCTTGGCAGGAGTTTTTCCACTCATTTTATGGCCACTCGCCTGGTAAAGGTGGATTAGCATGGACGTGTATTAACATAGTGCAAGGCTCTGGGATAAACAACTGGAGATCCAATGGTGGAGGACTCGGGTAAAGTTTCACAATGTGTGCAACCAAGATTTCTGCTATCTGCCACATGGCTCCATCCCAAACCTGGAATGCAATTGTTCCCCGTTATCATATGTCCCGCTGCAAGGCCAGAGGGCCGAGTGCTAAGCGCTAACAGCTAGGGAACATTTCTGGCAAGCCTAAAAACACGCACGGCTACGATTTACACACCTGGCAGCTGTCCAACCGTCACTTTCTTACGATTGTCATGCTAAGCTAATGTCATGCTAGGCTGATTCCTGGTCGACTAGATAGGAAGCTGGTGAAGAACAATCAGGTCTTGAACAAATGACTGTTTTAGGGAGGTATCAAAGTGTCTTCCTTTGGTTAGTAACAAACCTATACACCGACACACACACGCGCACAGCCTCAGGCAGCTGTCCTTAAACAATTTAATATAGCAGGCTGTGTGAGACTGACATTCAAACCTGATACAGTCTGGCTCAGCCTTAATGACATCTTGTGCCAGGGTGACGGCTAGGTCAGCGCGTCCCTCGATAGAGGGTGGGCATCGCCCTTGTGTCTTATAGTAGTTAAAATAGAGCCC
>JAODUH010037417.1:3192-21273 GCA_027564835.1 Typhlichthys subterraneus
GTTATGACTGAACATTGGCTATCAGAAAGGCAAGTCAAGGTTACCTACAAAGAAATTAAAAATAAAACACACACGCACACACGCAGGCACACACACTAACGCGCGCGCACACACACACACACACTTTGGTGATATGATAACAGAGTTGAAGAAGTACAACAGAGTGGGGCACTGCTAACCATAGTCGTAAAAGAGAGTGACATTGACAGCTTAACAGAATCAGGTTATGTCCTTTGAGGATTAGCTAACAATGCTATCTGGGTACATGTAAACCAGACACCAAAAAATACACACCCATACGTTGTTGCACAGCCATGCCCACCACCACACACACACACACAGTTTCTTTAGGCACTTGAGTGTAGGCGTGAGCCATGCAATTTCCGACAGTGCTGTGTAGTGCAATAGCTACTTTCTTCTCCCGCTCCCGTTCCTCGTGATTTTCTCGCTTACTTCTGTCCTCTCTCCGTTCTCTCTTGGAGTAAGTGGGTTTAAAGCGTGGTGCTGTACGTTCTGATAGTGCAGGGCAAACAATGACAGTATTGGCCACGCTAGCAAGTCCACTAGCATCTCAGAATAACAACGAGGTCATGGATGTATTACCTCAAGCAACAATTTACCGGCCTCTCTCTCACACGCTGAACCAAAAATGCAACAACCCGGTTTGTCTTACGTCAAAATGTTTATTCAAATTCAAATGTTTACGGGGAGGGAAAAGGAGAAAGAAAGTAATTTATTCAAGACAAGATTAAACTATCGGTCCCCAGCAGGGACAAAATAACATTTTGTAACGCAGCTGTTACCAAAGCAACATGAAAGGCAACCCTTACCCCCCAAACCCCTTTAAAACTGTACATCCTCTCATACAGTGCATAAAAACTGAAATGAAAGTTTAAATGTTTTGGGGGTTTTTTGGTTCTTTGAAAGGCTAATTTTCTTTGTGAAGCTTTTAAGGCCCCGGTGTTTTGAATCATTAAACATAAATCATATTCCATTCCAGACCAGGTTCAGCTGATTACAGGCCAAGCCTGGAAGCATTACCACACCTGGTTCTAGGTGAACTGGAAGAAAGCCACCACAAATCCACCTGATGTCAAGACAAAAACACAGAGCAGATGATGGCTGAATGCCTCTAGGGCCTCGTCCATACCATTCCTCTTTCTCTTGGCACAGCCAGGTTTGACATGTTTGGGGTTCTCAATTTAGTTGTGTGTTTTGTAGAGGTAATTTTGAAAGGGTCGTTATTAGTTTAATAAAATACAATAATAAGGTTCTAACGGCCATCAGAAACATTTGCTTTAACTAGAAGTAATTGCCTTGATGCCATCACACTTCCGGTAGGTTTTTAACGTATGTTCCTGACAAATATCCCAACACATGCACACGTACACAGGACGTCTCTTGGAACATATTCAGCATATCACATTTCACAGTTTGACATAAGCAGCTGGAAGGTATGAAGTTGTTCATATTCAATAATCGTCACTCAGCTTCAGTAGTCTGCTTTAGATAAATATAAGGAGCTACTGTGCAACTTCAAACACCACTTGCATAAACATGAACCCTAAACAGATTGGTGTACAATCGTTTGTTTTTCTTTGAAACACACAAGCAAAACGGCTTAATAATATAATATTTCATTTCCGACAAGATATGCCCGACAGGGTTTGGGGTGTGTCCTCTTTGAACCACGGCCCACTTCCCCTTGAAGATTATTGCCTTATTAAATTGTAATGCCTTTTGAAGCAGCGACAATGTAAACAATGTTTCAGGCTCCAGGAGAATGAAGGTCAAACACTTCAAGGGCAGACTAAAACAATCCTTGACTCACCTCTGGTGCACCCAGTAATAACCCTACCTTTCATTTATGGTCTCCCACCCCACACAGACACCCCGCCCGCCACACACGCTTTATCGCTCCCTTATTAACTTCTGGTCTATCTTTCTCATTCAATTCCTGCAGACTCCTGTTCTACCAATGACAACATCCCATTACTGCATTCCCTAATGCCACCCTAATCCCATGTCCTTTCAGCCTCACACACACACACACACGCACACACACACGCACTAATCTCCCCCTACAGTACATATATACTGTATACACACACACACACACACACACGCATGCCTTTGGCGTGTCCAGGACGTGAATCATCATGGCACATTGGCAAGCGACAGCTTTGAGTTCCTCTGAACGGCGGCTCATCGTAAAAGATGGGTGAATGGGTGGGTGGGTAGACAAATGAATGGGAGGGAGGGTGAATAGACAGATGGGTGAGTGAATAGAGGAATGTACAGCACCCTGATCCGTCACAGGAACGCCAGGAAACAGGCATGGGAATCAGTCATTCACGCACTAACAAATCTTCTTGCTGTCTGTTTCTGCATCCAGCTAGAGCTAGCTTACAAAAAATATGTAAATAATACACATCTTTCAGTAAAACACAGTAATAATAACAATAATAATAATACATTTTATTTATAGGCGCCTTTCAAAGCACCCAAGGTCACCTTACAAAATAAAAGTAAATAACAATGTGACAATAATAAAATAAAAAACAATAATACAGTCCATAAAACCAGTAATGTTCTAAAATCAATGAAGAAAACAGAAGATTGCTGTGTCCAGATGAGCAGTGATCATGTTGAATATGCCAGTTAGATGTTTTTAATAAGTTTAAAAAATAGGAAGAGAGTCAATGTTACGGATGTCTGGTGGAAGGGGGTTCCAGAGGCGGGGAATAGTAATAGAAATAGTGCTCAGTAATATTATGTAATGCATGCCATTGCCTGTGCATGTATGTCCTGTAAGTGTGTAAGTGTACGTGCATGCCTAATTATATCTCGCACCACTGTGTTCAATCTGTTTTTTGTTTCCATGACGGAAATAGATTGACCAAACCTTCCATTAACGTCCTTTGTGACTCATCGCACGCACGCTCGCGCATGTGTGTGTGTGTAAAACGCATGTGCACGCACACACACATACACACACACACACAGTACATCTGCATGTTTAGCCTGTACATACATGCAGATGTCAAGCTCAGAACAATGTAACGCATTCAGAATGCGAGTCTCACACAGACGCACACACAGAGTGAGCCCATAGCTAGCTGGTGATGTTTAACTGTTAGATTTAGCAGTGTTCTGTTTGCTGCTGTCTCCTGTCCTGTCTTGACCTGTTGTATTTGTCTTCCACCAACACTTTAAAACCATGCTGGCCAGGTGGAGAAGGAGGGCTGTTTGTCTGCTTCAAACAAAACACACGCACGCGTGCACACACACATGCACACAATAAAAGACAGCTAAGTGTCCATTTGAATTGTAGCAAGTATGCGGAAAGTGTATAGTTTGCATTTGGTTTCCTGCTGGCTCTGACAAGACCGCATTTTTGCACTTTAGAGTCAGTGCAAATTGCACCAAACATGGAATGTTCTCAGCACTTTGCAATGCTATTTAAGAAAAAGATAAAAAAGATTGTATGTTATTATTCATATTAATATTTGTACACTTGGTATCACACACACTCAGTAAGAAAAGTATTGTCATTGATACTGTTTATCTGATTTTCAAAAGCATTTGTGATGTCTTTTATTTTTAATTTATTTTGTCAAAACAATCTTGAAAGCCACACGAGACATTTGTAGAGCACGTTTTGACATTCTCTGGTGGTCATGGCTGTTGTGTAGTGCATTCCTTCACGGTTGACTAGGCAACAGGACTCTGCATTTAGGCCCGTCTCCAAATGGGTAGCCAAGCAAAAGAGCACACGCGCTATATTTTAAAGTTTGTTTCCTAGAAGTTTCAACCACTCATCGTTCTCAGGGGAAGACGCTTAATGTTAAATACGGTTTAGGCGATGATCAGATCCCGTTTAGTAGAAGCTCTGTTCAAATTGCTGAAGCTTAAGTGGAATTCCTCCATGGTTGACTTGGCAACTTTGGATGGGGAAGTCACTAGAGTTGCCAAGAAGACTAGCCTATCTGTCCAAACCACAGCTTGTTTTTTTCTTCTTCTTCAAATTAGCCTATCTCAACATCCTATCTCAAATAGCCAACAAAGATGACTCAAGCAGCTAAGTCGATGTCAAAACATACAGTTGCATTGAATTGTTTCTGCTTGTCCATGCTTGTCGTTATATAAACTGTATAATGTGGAACCACAGTTTACTGTTTTTCACAACGCCAATAATGGTTCTGGCGTTGCCATGGAATATCTCTATGGTTGACTGGGCTACTCGGCGCACCATTTGGCTCCATGGCCACAAGGCTAACCAGCCAAAACAACGGGCCTAATAAAACTGTCCACTGATAAGCAGTTAATGCCCCAGCACTAATTACTGCACTGCCGCCCTGCATTCATGCTCTCTCTCCCAAGTCAGTACTGACACGCACACAAACACAGTTGTGATCTCCGGTTCTTACATAGCTATTAGAGATATGATTGGACAACAGAGGCAAGCATGAGATAATCCAGGGACCTCAATGGGAGTTGTGTGTCTCCAAAACATGCTTAAAACCACACACCAGACGTGCTGCAGGTATACACATTTTCACATGGTGTAATCCATACAATGTATACATGAAAGAATGTGCTAATGATCATGGTAAGAAAATCCCTCTACCCAAAATGTAGATATCTTAACAGTGACTCGTGAGTGTGTATCCAGGACCACTGTAAGCTATAGACTCTAATAACTAGATATTTAGCCACAATAAAAACTTGCAATATCCTTGCTTTACCGTGCCATGTCCCTTCACAGCATTACAGCGTTCCATTGCCAACACATACACAGTAAATGGCCATTAATACTGTAGCCTACACCCTGCACAACCTAGTATGTGCGTTCAGGTCCAGTAAATTAGATCTTATTTATTTTTTCAAGAAAATGGTGTTTGACACACCCTTTAAGTCTAAGCATTCAGAGTTGTCGTTGAGCATACATAGCCAACGGTAATTTGCTAAACCCCGGTGGTTTTCGCTTGTTTTGGCATCCTAATCAGTAAATCTGAGTATAGACTGTGGATTTTTAAGTATGAATATGATAATTATTCAATAGGCCCTTTTCCCCAGAATAAGAAAGAAGAAGAAAGATATACAGTAGTACATTTAAAATGTTTAATTACCTGTATTAAAGCATGTAGAAAGATGACAAGACAAGAATAGCTCACAGTCCTGTTTGTGGCTGTTTACACTAGACGCAGGATTCCAAGAGAACAATTAGCAAAGCAAACCTGTGCCTAAATACGGTACTAAACACAGAGGACTTACACTTACTGGGGCGAATACTTTGCCAAAGATAATGTACATTTGCCTCTTAAAGATGTTGGTATGTTCTCGAAGGGTCAAGCTGCACTGAATGGATTACATGTTGCAACGGAAACGCAAATGCAAGGTTGGCCAGCCTATTCCTGTAAGAGTCAGATGGCCAGTTTGCAGCACAAATAGCATATTCCATACCTCTCAAACCCTTCGAGGCTTTATATCATCCAACGAGTTTATTTTTCAAGTTCTGACTAACGTATGCGCATCACCAAGTAGAGATCCGATCATGGTGGGCAGATGACTCACATTGGCAGAATCGTAGCCAACTGCAGGCGAACAGATGCCTCATAGCTTATTTTAGTATGGAGGGAGTGAGGGCGGGAGAGGTAGAAATTGGCAAAGAGAGAGAGGATCTAAATTTTATCTATAAGATCAAATGGACTTACAAAGTAACATGCCTGCATTTATGACGCTCCGCAGAAAAGCTTTTCAAAATAGGAAAAATGAAATAACTATCACAGAGAAGCAGTTGTCTTTCCACTTGTTCTTAAGTCTGAGAAGCAGAGAGCGAAAGATTAGACTTATCATTTGGAGGATACACAAGGCTTTCCATAACAGAAGAACTCAATCCTATTTCGGATGGATATTGATTTCTGAAATAGGGAGCACAGCTCCGACACCAACAGAGAAAAAAAGAAAAACACCCTGAGGGAGTGTGTGTGTGTGTGTGTGTGTGTGTGTGTGTGTACGTGCAAGAGTCAAGTGTGTGTCTAGGGAATAGCCTCCGTCTGACTGCAATCTGGTTGTACGTTTTATTTTCTCCTTCGCCGTGGTAGTAATACGATAAAAACAAAGTAGTTGTCAAATTAAAATGAACATTTCTTCACTAGCAATAGAATAAATGATAAACATGTCTTTATTAGTGCAGGACTGACAGTGTTTTTTTGTCTACAATTCCACAGCGAGTACAGTATTGTGTGAATTAGCCAGGGATACCATGGCATTTAGTGCATAGGGGATTATGTGAGCTTCGGTAAGAAGGTTGTGATACAAAAGGCATTAAAAGACAAGTCTCATTCAATGCTAATGCTTACATTTTTCGGCGTTTAAGGACATCACTGACAAATTGACTGACAAAAATGCCTTTGCCATTGATTTTTCTTAAAAGAGGGGGGTTTTGAATGATTGTCGTAGCTATTTAAAGTTATAAGATGAATTACTTATTATGTTCACCTCAAAGAGAAAATACTAGATAAAAACCTACTATACACTATTTGAATAAGTGTCTTTTAGTGCCTTAATGCTTGACCCGAAACATAACAGATCAATTGCAAATTGTCTGCTACATCTCATGTGTGTTATAACAGCGTTAATATACAAAATGTGTCTGAATGAATGGTCACCGTGTTACATATTAGCCTATGCAGACCAATGCTCAGATAATTACAGTGGCACACATATTGAATGCTGAACATAGAGCCTTCTTTGAGGGTCCAGCGCTTTCCTGGGTTTGACTGCTTGATACGACAGCCAAACACATACACACACAAACACACAAACACGCACACATTTCCAGAAAACGTGTTTGTGTTGAGTTGATGTGGCCTCTGCTTTCATTTCTGAAGGAAATACAAGTTAAGGTTATTCAGCAAGGCTGCCTGGGACAGCTCCCCGCACACACTACAGGCTCGCATTGCAGACTCCCCCCCCACACACACACGCACACACACACACACACACACACACACACACTAACACTCAAACTCACTTCGCTGACACAAATGTACAGTGCACAGGAGGTCCTGTGAAATGCTTGCCAGGACACACACACACACAAAATGTTGGGATAGTATGGTTCCTGTTGCTCCCACGTAAATAAACACAGGTCTGTGTAGAGGATTAAAGACAGGCTGTCTGCAGAACACACCAGACCTAACGCCTGTGTACACACACACACACACGCACACGCACGCACACACAGCTGTGTGCTCAGCTGTAGGTCTCAAACATTGACATCACCGGTGGCACAGAATGAGATTGAGAATAGTGTAGAACCTGTGAAATAATTAATGTTGATGAATGTCTATAGGGAATTATGGGAACATTTACGTGGCAGTCTAGGCCTATAGGCTACAGGCAGGAAAAACTGACCCCCATGGGAACACCAACCCCCCAAATGGCCTATTACTGAATAATTTCAGTGTATTTTGTTATACTGCGTTGCACCTACATTATGGATATATTGTTTCAGCAGACAAAAATAACTAAATATAATATTTTTAACAAAATAAATACAGTAAATATGCTGACTATATTTTTATTTTAAGAGTATGCAGTGATTCACTTGAGCTATATTCCTATCATGCCATACAACAGCGGTTAGGTTGTAAAAGCAAAGCATTTAAGGCCATGCCAACTCCGTGATGTCCAAACTCTGTTTTATGGTCGTCTTTTTTAAGCACCAACCATACCGGTCGAGGTGTTTTTTTTTCCCCTTTTAAGATTCATCCTCCCCAGACCAGCTCCCATTGAAGCGTCTTTTGTCTTTGTCGGTCAGAGGAGACATACCCCGAGCGCGGTTGGCTTTCAAACGTCTCCATGGCAAAGCGTACGTGCACTGAATGAAGACGAGATGCGCGAAAACATCCCCCGGTAAACGTTAGGACATTCACGACCAAATCTGATATTATTATGCTTGGATTTCACACGAACACAGATCAGTCAACGGACAACTAAATGGCTTAATGAGTAGGCTATCCTAGTGTACAACTGTGGGTGTTTCTTAGAGTCCATAACATAGAGTATGTATTGGCTATATAGGGCTAATGGGTGCTTTTTTTGTGTGACAACTAATGCCGTGTTACGTCTTTTGGCTTAGTATTGTCTCTATTAGGTCCAAGTTGGGATCAAAGCGTCACGTTCATTTGCGCACGAACTGGGATGGGGGGCCCGGTGTACAAGAGCATAATATTTGGAACGCGCAAGCACACAGTAAAAGGGATAAAATGAGGACAAATTAGACTCACAATCGTAGTCGAATATCGTACAAGACAACCCTTAAAGACACACGGAGACACATGGAGACATGTCGGTAAAAATAAACTCGCGATCATGTAGGCTATGTCGGTGGAATGGTCAGGGGCCGTTCTGTTCCAAGCAGCCTTAACTGCCTAAAGCACCTGTTCAGTTTTGACGCCAAGGAACGAACGCAAACCGAGTCTCTCCCGAGCCTCGACTTCGGCAAGCTGACAAAACGCATGCACTATTCTACTACCGAGCACGGGGGACGGGGAATATTTAGAGCAATATACAGAGGCAGCCTGAGGGGTGAAAGCCGTAACTAGTATACGTAGCCCAGCAAGCCAGCTCATAACACAGCGGCTGACAAAAATATTCCTCTCTCGCTCTCTATCTCACGTCGCCGCTTGCTGCCTGACCGGTGCGCCGCAACAAATCACTGCGATACAATCCCAGTTTATCGCCCAACTCACAAATTCCCCTTTAAGAAATTAGAACTTAAAACACCATACAAAAACAGAAGCATCTCCCATGTCGCATTCGTTAACAAACAGAATAGTTTGAATGTCGGACCAGACGGGACCAGACCGACAGATAGGCTACGAGAAAAACTGTTATCAACGCCTATTATCCGTAAACGTAAATGCGCATATACACTACGGTAGGCTACTGAGATAGCGTTCAAACAAAGGCCATGCTTTTTTTTGGAAGGAAACTAACCTTTAGATGTCCGATTTGAAATCCAGGATATCCAGCTTCAGTCCTTGTTTTCTCCAGAAGGTCGTGTCAAGCACACCGGTGGTGAAGGTTGGGGTGCTCGTCCAAGGCGATCCTTCCTTCCTTGAAACGGGACAAATATAGTCAGCTACTCGGTGTCAGATCTCACACTCTTGCCCATCTGCTGGCGATCCACCGACTTCGGCTCGTCCAAAGTTAGTGGGAAACTAGCCTTATTAGCCGTGTCCCGGCTAATATTAGCTTAAATTCACCAGCAACACACGACAACAAATCCTACACTGGCTATCTCCCAGCTGCACGGCTGGAAAACAAGTTCATCCAAAGAAATTAAGAAAATCGCAAAATCAAAAAAGAATAAAAAGGCATGGAAAAAGTCACATGACGGTCTCCTGTACGGGTTTAAAGCAACGCATAGGTTCGAATAGTCGTTATACGAGGGCTTTATTGCCTACTTGTACACCCATATGAAGCCAGGCTGTAATGGGACCTCGCCCTGTGTCCTACGTCCGTACGACCTCGGTCCTCGGCACAAATGTCCGCTACTGAGCCTGAAGGATGAATTTCCACCGGAGAGAAGTGGGAGAGTAGAAAAAAGGGGAGGGGAAAAGGAAAGGCAGTGGCTTGCCTGGCATTCTCTGGATTTCTCCACCCACAAACACAACCCCCCCCCTCTCTCTCTCTCTCTTTCTCTCACACACACAGCCTACTCACACGCACGCACATGCACTTATTTACTGCTGTTCCCTTGTGTCACTCATTCTTTCTGCTCTCTCTCTCTCGTTACAGTGCATAACCTTCTGACTGTCAAAGCCTACACTTTAGCTAAATGTGTATGTCCTGCTTTGATAATAGGCAAATACGAGTAGCAGGGTTATGCAGTACATTCTAAGATTATTATAATTATGACATTGATCCATGTTCTGAGTGACAATATCTTCATTAAGCATTAGTGGTGTGGTATAGACTGTCTAATTGCCTGGCAATATCACTAATTTTAGGAAAACTATCTTGTTTTTGGATAAGGGGGATGCTTTTTGCTCTTGCCAGTAATTCTCAGCACCAGTAAATTACAAAAAAAATAATTTCAGTATTGGTCCAAAGCTTAAGGTCTTGGGTATAAATGATAATTGTTTATATCAGTGTAATATGTTTTACTATGAAGTAATAAGCCATACAATACACTCTGAGAAAGTGTGACAACCAACCCCATCACAGGGTTGGTTTACAGTCAAGAAAACCTTATGAAACATGCACTATAAAATGCAACAAAACATAGATTTGTGAATATTGTATTTGTTTGTGAATAATTAGACAGTAGACTATCCTGCCCATGCATTGCAACCTGTTAATGCCTTCAGCATTGCATCAGCTTGTATATCCCTTCATGGTCTTTCTTCTTAAAGCTGCTCACCATTTTTCTACCAAAATAAATTAAGCAAAGGGTTACTATACTTTAAAAAGATTCCATTCAGGGTGACAACCAGCCCCATCTGAACTCTTGAGATAAATGTTTAGCTAACAACCAAATGATATGACCTATAGCATCTGACAAATATACTGAAACTATAGCTATTCCCTTCCATTCTTAAACAAAAGTTACAATATAGAGATACACTAAATGTACAAAGCTACAGAAGGAATTTTATACAAAAGTAAATATTTACTCTTACCCATAAAAATGTAAAATTATTCCCTTATGCCAAGATAGCTCTATACATACTGACAATATAGATTTACTCATACAAAGAGGTCAAACATTTGATAAGAAACATGTTACTCAGGGCAGTTTCGCTACAATAAGCTCTGTGATAACCAACCCATGTGACAACCAACATTTATGACAAACCACTGCCAAATACACATCATGAAACAGCACAGCAAAGCTATACGACAGTCTTAACAGATGCCAGTTATAATGTTATCAAAATATAAATGTTTTTGGTAAAAGGATTGTGGAGGTACTTGAACCTACTTTCATTTATTTGAGACACTTGAAGCAATATGAGAGCCTTTCTCCTAGAAAGCAAAGCCATATGGTGATTCATCGCCAAAACAGTTCATATATTTACCGAAACATGTTACATCTGTTTAGCGAAAGTCTGCTAATATCTTTTTGGGCAGCAAATATCATCTCATGTTCTGATAGCTCTTTGTTCTTTGTATGTGCTGAAAATATAATCCGGTGGTATTACACAGCATGGCTATGTAAATGGGAACACAAACAATGTGGTGCAGACCGCACCTTACATCAATATCTTTGGCAATGTGTTTCCAATGTGTGGGGCAGAGCTTCTGAGGGAGCACCCTATGGCATTGAAGAGAGATGTGTTTTTGTTTTGATTTAATTCAAATATCAACAGTCTTCTCCATAATAACTGAATCTTTATTAATAAGATCAGTTTTGAAGTTGGCCAAACCGTTTTCTGATTTGAGGCCATTATTTGATTCTTGGTCAGACACTTTCTGTGGCGCTGCCATCTATGGGTTTGATCTCCTGAGGGGATCAACGTTTCACACTAGTTTAAGATGTCACATCTGACCTTTTGAGCTACTTCATTATAATTATTCTTTATGCTTTTATTTTCAACCATATCTTCTATATTGTGTCGTAGGCGGAAACATGCCTGTGTAAGCAGTGGCTTTGTAATCTTTACACAGATAATGGAGCTGCATCTCAGACGTAAAAATGAATCATGTCTATTCTTCCACAAAGCCACTTACAGTATCACTCAACAGTCCTTGTAAGATGGACACACTATTGGCTGCCTTTCCTAATTAAACAGGCAGATGTTTAATCTACAGTAACACATCTTAGACACAATAGTTAAGGTTAAGTTGTGT
Organism: Typhlichthys subterraneus; assembly: GCA_027564835.1. NCBI lineage: Eukaryota > Metazoa > Chordata > Actinopteri > Percopsiformes > Amblyopsidae > Typhlichthys > Typhlichthys subterraneus. Next base: position 15,061 of record JAODUH010037417.1, read on the forward strand.
TTGGGATTTCAGAAATGTTATTAAGTTATAACTGCCATTCGGTTTAGATTATTAACAAAGATTGCAATACAAACAAATTGAGCAACTTGATGCCAACTTGATGAAAAGAGAGCAAAAGTGTAACACTTCTGGGGTCTTATCGTTGCGTACGCACAAAACAAGGCTAGAAACACGCGTACGCCACTTTGCACGCAACGGTTGTGATCTATAAAAAACAAACATTACGGCAGAATGTGAGGTCCTCCACGCACTCTTTGAACCATGCATACACACAAAAACTGTATACATGGGAAACTGCGACTCCAATGGCAGAAGCAAGAAACTTGAGAGATGTTTTGAAATTAATAAAATTTTTAAAAGTAGATTGAAATATAACCTCTCGCACAGCAGGGATGTCGCCAGACCTAAACTATGAATTTTAGGCTATCTATTATTAGAAACGCCTAATTGATAGACAGACGTATGTATAATGTGTAAAACAATAACATTGTTTTTTTATACCAGAAGATGTAAGCAGTTTTCTTTTCAGCTCGCTGAATGTTGGAGCAAAGAAAACATTTTAGTATATCTCTTGTTCTATCAAAAGGTTTGACGGCACTATGTCACACCCCCTTTCCCCAGTATCAATTGCCTTGTGTGTGTGTTTTGTGCTGAATATAAGTTTTGCAGTTGTATATTTGTGTTTTAGGTTTAATGTTGGCTTTATTAGTTTCGGTATGTTATGGTTACAATAACTACTGAATTGATACATACAACATTTACGATATTGGTTGAACACCCTTACAGAACGTTCCACATCAAATGCATTGCTTTTATGCTGAATCTATGGAATTTCATACATTTGTGTTATACTGTATGCACGGGTGTGCTTCACCTGCACATTACTTTCAACTATATCTTGGTCTGCAAATAAACATCTTTGTGCCTTTTGTTGGCGTTTGATGGAAGAGAATGGTAGAAGTCATATTAGATCAGTGCCTAAAATATGACAAAAAGTTTGTCTATAATGAAAACTTTTTGTCAAGTTTAAGACACTGATCTAATATGACTTCTACCATTCTCTTCCACCCAGCACCAACAGGCAAGAAGCTGTATATATGTAATGTGTAGGAAAAGCACACCCATGCATATAAAACTGATTAATTATTTTCCATAGATTCAGCACAAAAGCAACCACACCCAGAGCTTTTAGCATTTCTGGATGGATCTCATCAATCCCCGGGGCTTTGCCACTGCGTAGTTGTTTGACTACCTCAGTGACCTCCCCCGGGGAAATTGACGATAATCCCCATTTATGTTTTGTGGCATATACAATTTGTTTACCTTTTTAACAGTGTTGAAATAATCTTTTGTTCAGAACTGTTTAGATTATCCTTATTGTATAGTGTTCACCTGTTTTATGCTCGTCTCCACCCATACCGGGTGTTCCTACTTTCCTGCCGTTATCCCCTTAACTTAACCACAGTCCTTAGGCAAGTCTGTCCACTCAGCAGCCATCTTGATAATGTGTCTGGGAAGTAATTAGAAGAATGCATAGAAATTAGTGGGGAGAGAGACATAACTGAACTTTCAGTGGTCACCGGAACATAAAAACTGCATTTATACAATTACGAGCCAAACCTTATATATAAAATAAAGTTTGGCGTCATTAACCCATAATAAGGTTTTACAAGTATTTTTTACCCAAAGGTTATACTTCTACTATACTTGTGTTCGCTTGCGTTAGTGCAACCACCCGCCATATTTAGCATTACAGACTTCTCCCATACAGTAGAGTCCCACTCAGAAATGCTGTTCTGTTCTGCCTCTTTAATGTATCTGATTACCTCAGTGCAATCTATTAGTTTGTGCCACTTTGTTTACCGTAATTGGCCCAGTGCAATACCTTGCTAACCGCTTTACCTTTATTTTCAGTTTACCCACATCCTACTACTTTGCTTGCCTCTGTTCTGATCGTGTCTTTCCCTGTTCTAATGTTTGCCTGCTGCTTTTGGTAATAGGTAATAAATACTGAACTACCAACCTAAACCTGTTAGCACTTGGGTCTCAGCTGGTGCATAATAAGGCAAGTCGGAGTCGGAGCCTAGCTGATAGTTTTACCAAGAAGCCAATCTGTCCAGATGTGCATGGGCTCCAGGTTTCAACATCCGAAGCACAGGTAGTTAAAGTATCTGAGGCGTTGGCCATTTTGCCAACAATTCTGACCCAAGAACTGTATTTTTTCTCATATTTGAATTATGAATAGTTGATCTCATTGTCTTTATCTTATTCGCTCCAGCAATGCTAAAGGCAATATTAGAAAAATGTGTACCCTGACAGGCTGAACGTTAACGGTTCTTTGTGACCATATATTCATCAATCTATACAGAGAAACCATTTGTTTGAAAGGAACAAGGGGAGAATCAGAAAGATAAGCAAAAGAGATTATCTCATATTTAAAAGTCTAACCGCAGGTGTTCTATTTTTTAATATTCCAAACAGTACCTTCAAAAGTATCAAAGGTGAATGTTAAATCTGACAGTTTCCGTCTCTTTCATTTCATTTTATGCCACTGGGTGAGTCACAATGAGTCCAACTTTGGAAAATCCTTCAATTCTGAATACACATCCTTAAGCAACCAGCATTGAGCCAGGGGCTCAGTGTCCTTCCAACAGACAAAACACCATATTCCTGTGACCCCAGACCCACCATGCATTATATATAACCACTACAGACCTCCTTTTCAAGTATTGAAGAAACAGCATATATTTAAATCTATTTATCCAGATTTTCTTCCTTCAATTGTTAGTCTGGGCCACACAGGAGGTCAGTGTCTGTGACCCCAGGGTGTGTCTGACATGATGGACTTCCACGCTATGCCTCCTCTCTACAGCACGGCCAGTCGGTTCAAGTCTGAGTGGTGGAGCAAGCCGGCAGCATTGGCTGTACTGCAGGACACCTTCACACAGCGGTTAACACACACGACAGACCGGTGGCTGTTTCAGTATGGACGCAGGCAGGTGCATGGCAGAACACACGGAGTGAGGAGTAGGAAGGCTAAAGCGTTGCCACAGAGAGGGTGACAATCCAGAGATGGAACACGAGGTAAGGTGGAGATGAGGCATTATAATAGAAGGCAAGTAGGCACACTGCATACTCAGTAGAGTGCTCTGTGTGCTTGTCTATACAGTGGAGTCTACATAATAGACAAGCAGGCATTTGCACAGATACACAGAAAGAGAGCAAAAAGACAGATGCAAGGAAATGCACTCCGTTCACCCCCCTCTGCCCCACCATGCTCACACACACACACGCAAATGCGTGCACACACACACGTACACACACAGAGCAAATGTGTGAAGCTACTATCTCCATAGCTCTCCATCTTCCCAGAGACTCCCGGCCTCTGTCGCTGGAAGTGTGTCTAATACAAAGTGACAACTCCCTTTTCCCGGGGAGCCCCACTGTTTTGCTAGGCTTCAAATCCCATTTGCTAGCTTTCCTTTTCTCCTCACTCCCCACCCCTTTCCCCCCCTCCCTCTGCTTTGAATCGCTTTCCAGCCGCTAATAAGTGAACAATTGCTGTCTGTCTTATTAGAATGCATTCACATACAGTAGGCGACATGGCAAATGTGTTGCCACGGTTCGTAAAGGATATTAGACATATTGTTACCCAGAGAGTACAGTGAGACATTTTCATCTGAAACACCACACAATGGCATGTGTTATTGAATTGAAATACATAATGTAGTAGAGGTATTCCAGAGATGTTAATTTTTCTTTGTTAATATTTTGTTTCCATTTTAATTCCCTTAACCAACAATCCAAGCTGTGTACAGTAAGGATGGGACAATATGGACCTCAACTGAGGAGGTAATTGGGCGATGGAAGGAACACTTTGAGGAACTCCTGAATCACGCTCTCTATGGTAGAGAGTGGGGGTTGGTCTCCGCCGGGCTGCGCTTTATCACCAATCTCGTTTGTGATATTTATGGACAGGATATCGAGGCGTAGTCGTGGTGGGGAGGGGGTGCGGTTCGGTGACCTTTAATCTAATCTCTGCTTTTTGCAGATGATGTGGTCCTGATGGCAACATTAGTTTGTGACCTCCAGCACTCATTGGATCGGTTCGCAGCTGAGGGTGAAGCGGCTGGGATGAGGATTAGTACCACAAAATCTGAGGCCATGGCTCTCAGCAGGAAACCGATGGAGTGCCTACTCCGGGTAGGGAATGAGTCCTTACCCCAAGTGAAGGGGTTTAAGTACCTCGGGTCTTGTTCGCGGGAGATTGGCCGGAGAATCGGAGCAGCATCACTTTACCGCACCGTTGTATCGAAAAGAGAGCTGAGCCAGAAGACAAAGCTCTTGACCTACCGGGCAATTTTCATTCCTACCCTCACCTATGGTCATGAAGGGTGGGTCATGACCGAAACAATGAGATCATGGGTACAAGTGGCCGAAAAGGGTTTTCTCAGGAGGGTGGCTGGCATCTCCCTTAATGACAGGGTGAGAAGCTCAGCTATCTTGGAGTACAGCCGCTGCTCCTGTGCATCGAAAGGAGCCAACTGAACAAGAAACTGACTTTGATCATATTAAATTGGCTTGACTTGTATTGAGACAATAAGTGAGTCATTATTTTTAGATTTTGATTGATGATAGAAAGATGGAATGAAGAAAAGATCTTAAGGTCTAAATGAGTGCATTATACTGGATACTAAGAGATATATTATGGGAAATGGTGAGAGATAATAGATGAAGAAAGAGAGAACAGAATGGAAAGCTGAGACATAAGAGAAATATGGAAAGAGATAAGATTGTGTGTGGGGGTGAGGGGTGGGAGGGTTGGGGGGAGATGCAAGATGGCTTGCAAATGTAAACAAAAAAAATCGCTGTCTGTGATTGGTTATTGAGTGGCAGAGAGAGCACATGAGGTATAGGGAGATGGTTCGAGAAGGTAATTTGGAAGATAGTGCTCAAATTGATTATTTATTGACTGGCAGCTATTCAGGCCATGTCAGGTTATCAGCTGAGCGTGCGATAGGAAAATATCACTTTGTACCCAATCAATCTACAGGAAAGATAAACTGCTGCTCTGAATAGAAGACTTTCCATCATTTGACGTGAGCCTATTTCCACGTCGATGAGCCAAAATTAAATTGTGTGTGAGACCAGATAGTGATGTCTTGTGTACTGTATGTGTGCTAGCTGTGCACGTTCAGGTGTTAGGTGTTCACTGTGGCGTGCTCAATATGCCTTAAGTGTTCTTTGTGTGTGTGTGTGCCTTATACTTGAAGAGGACTCACAGTTTGCGTTTAGAGCAATGAATGTTTGTTGCTGCATACTGTACTAAATGTGTGTGTGAAATAAAGTCACAAATACTGGATATGGGGGTGACTGTGCTTGTGTGTATGTGTGTATTTCTATCTGCTGCCTATTAAGACAGTGAGTGAAATTGGCATTGCAGGATAGAGTATGTGGGTTAGGATACCACCCTCTTCTTTAATATTTTATCTTGCTACCGGCAGAAGGAAATGGGGTAGGGAAAGACACATGATAAGATGGGGGAAGTGTGTGCGTGCATGTGCGTGCATTTTGCGTGTGTGTGAGCATATGGTTAGCGCATGCATTGTGTGCTAGTTCATATTTATGGCTGAATATGTCACTGAGCATGCAGGCTTATTTGCCTGTTTGTGGTGTTTCAGTACTGTCATAATAATAAATGCTTAATGTCACAAGACATTTGGGAAACGCATGTCATGTGATATCAGTATTACAAGTAGTAGATTGTACTACTGTAAACGTAACTTATGTTGGAAATGCCATGTCATGGTTTCCCGGGATTATTTTGATTTGATTTCATCTGTTGTATGAACCTATACTATCTATTACCTTTTATATAAAAAAAATAACTAACAAGACAATGAGATAAACACACACATAGTGTAAATTTAATTAATTCCTTTAATTAATCTACTTACTTCCATTTATTTGTTACTGAATCCATTGCTTTAAAGTAAGGGTGCACGATAATTATCGATCCAATAAATCATCTGTCGATATTGGGCATATTTTCTTTATCGGAATCATATGTCCGAAAATTATGTCCGATGCAAAAACTGAGAGTATGGATAGCCTTTTGTCAACATATAATATAATAATAAACTTTATTTGTATAGCACCTTTCACATACAATGTGCAACTCAACGTGCTTTACAGTTAAAAACATTTGAACAA